>VZTO01009360.1:2101-69234 GCA_013400615.1 Syrrhaptes paradoxus | reverse complement strand
CTCCCCCCCATTTATTTATTTTTTTGCTTTGATCATTGTACATGACTCACCCCTGGGCTGTGACACTGAGAAGCAGGAGTGACGGGTCGTCTCCTCTGCGTGTCCGACGCACGTGGGGCATGACATGGGGAAGAGACGTCACGTTGCCTCATCTCTGGTGCGATGGTTTAAAGAAAAAGCACCGTCACATAGAAAAACCCTTCTCTGAAGTCCCTCTAGATGCTGCTCTCTGGTTACTCATGTGGAAGCATTTTTGCTTTGCATCTGTTCCTCCCAGCAAAGCATGAGTCAGACGGGATAGAGGGATGCGGCTAAATTTGTCCCTTGGGCTGAGAATGACGGCGCCAGCCTGTCCCCGCGGTGGCTCCTCGGCAGGACAGGATGTTCTGGGCGGCATCTTTGATTTTTAAACCTCATCAGCAGGACTTTTAGGATCTGAAGCGCAGAGGGGATTCGTTCACCGGTGATGCCAGAGCCGGTACTGGCAAAGTGTGCGATGGCTCTGGGCAAGGGGATGGCCAAATTCAGGCTGGATGCCCACTGCATCCTTAAAGAAAACAGGGTGTTTACTCCCATTTCCCCGCTTCAGCATAGGTTTGGGGTTTTGATTTTGCCTGGATATCTGTATTCCTCTGTGCCTGTGTTTGCAGAGGAGGAGCAGCGATGACATCTCTGATTTGGCAACACCTGTGCCAGCAAAAGAAGAAACTTAGTGTTGGGCTTAATTTCCATCAGTCTGCATGTCCCCAGGTGGTGAGGACCAGTGCGGAGCTGCTGGTTTCTGGGAAGGGGCTGGAGGTGGGAGCGTGTTCCCCTCCCCAGTGCCGTGTTGTCCCATTTTCCCCATTTATCGGTGTTTTGGCCCGACAGGTTTGTGCTGTCCAAGCTGTCTGTTCCTTGTCATTTGTGTGGCAGTAGGCGTCTTGCCCGGCCATGCCGGGTATCCTCAGGACACGTGCCGACGAGCATCCCTGTCCCCAGGGCTCTGGCTGTCTTTTGATACGTGCATGGATGGATGAAGGACCCTGTCTAGGGAGGGGGTGGGCAAGAGAAATGGGGGGCAGACAGGCTGGTCCAGGCTGCGGGGGCTCGGATGTCGAAAGCATGCGCTGTAGTGGTAGCTAAGGATTTTTATACTGGTTGCAGTGGGGTGGGACACGTGGTATGGAAAGGCTGGCATCCCCCGGGGAGGACAGTCTGCCCAGATTTTTGCTTTACCATTGAAATGACAATTTCTCTCCCAGAGGGGCTTTTATTTTTGTTCTCCTGAGGTTGCAGGAGATCAAGAGGGATGCAAAGGGGGGTTCCCACCTTCCCGGGACAAGGCGGTCCTGTGGTCTGAAAGCCCCTCGGATTTCTACCCACTCCCCCCCCCAGCACTTATATTTAAAAAAAAAAAAAAAGACTTGAGAAATGAGCCCCAGTATCTCTAAAGAAATGATATTGGTGTATGGAAACTGCATTGTATATAAAATTAAACAAATATATATTTACTTTCTATTTTAGAAGGGGGGGGAGAATAACTATTTAAAATAATTCCTTAGTAATAGGTGTCAGAAACTTCTGTGCAGCATGAGAGAGGCTGTCAGAGGTGGGGAGAGTCTGAACAGCAGGAGCAGAGCGAGTATTTTTACATTATATTGCGCTTTGGCTTCTCTGCTTCTCCATCCACCTATAAATAGACAAAAATATATATACAAATATATATATATAAAAAAAATTATATATATCTAAGTCACATAGCTGTTTTATTTTTGTATCCATGCCTAGTGCTGTTCGAGCAATACGGTGGCGAGGGAAAGAGGAGGGCTGGGCAAGGCTGGGGGGCTCGCAGGGCTCCGAGGGGGTCCTCTGGCTCCAGCTGCCGTCCCACCACCGGCTCGGCATCGCTGCGGTTTGCTGTCGCGTTGCTGTTCCAATAGGGGGAAAAAAATGGAAAAGGAAAAAAGCCGAGGGATGGGGGGAGCCCGGGCGCCCCGTTTGCTGCAGGCTTGCCTGGTGGCATGGTGAGATGGTGGTTTTTCCACCGAGGGCTGCGTCTCGCTTGGGATTTTTCAGAGAAATGAGGAATTTCAGTTCCCAGGGTGCTATTTCCAGCAGGAAGGATGAAGCCGGCTGCAGCCTGGCAGGGGTGGCACAGGACAGGGTGGGGATGTGTCTCCTCATGCTGCTGCCTCCCCGGGTGCTGTCAGCCACCCGTCCTCTCCGCCTTCCGGAGTCCGTAGGGTTTGAGACCCTCGTACGGTTTGTGGAGCCCCGCAGAGCCCCAGTGGGTCCCCCTGGGTCCCTACACCCGGCTGGAGCAGGGCACCTCCTCGGCAGGCACGTCAGTCCCTCTCCAACCCAGAGATCTCTGCCCATCAGGGTTTTCCTGGGCTGCTGGAAGCTGCCGGTCCCTGGCTGGGTGCTGGGTGGGATGCGATGCCCTGGGTGGGCAGCCGCATGGCGGGGAAGGTGCTGGGGATGCTCGGGGCTTTCCCACAGAGCAATACGGACCCGTCGGACCCCCTGCCCCCTTTCCCTGTGCCAGTTTTGGGGCTGAGCGATGCTGGGGAGCAGCCAGCCGTCCCCTCTGGTTCCTTGGGACAGGATTTGGGGATTGCCTTTGGGCAGCGGTGGGGGAGGCTGCAGCTCCCCTCGGGCTGGCTCCCACGGTCCTTGGTCCTGTGGGGGACCCAGATGCTGGTTTTGGGGCGCAGATGTCCCTGCAGTGAGGCAGGGGGTGGTGGGGCAGACCCCGGGGGCTCCTGTCCATCCCTCGCTGTTGTCACGCCACGTCCCCGCGACCGGCTGAGGCACGAATGTATGGCTGGGAGCTGGCCCCTCGCAGCGGCACCGTGTTCCCTCCGTAGGTGTCACCTGTATTTTCCATGATTATTTCTGTCGTCTTCGTTGGGGGGAGGGTGGGGGGGGGGGGGGGGGGGATGTTTCTAATATCAAACCGAGATTTGTTCAGCACCGATTCTTGATATCGAAGCAAAGCATGTTTGATGGGACTAACCTGCATTTATTAGCGGTAAATACATAAGTGAGTATTTTATATGTTTAAAAAAAAAAAAAAAAAAAAAGGATGTGAGGAGAAAGAGAAGGGATGAGATTTCTCACTGGTTGGTGTCCGGGCTGGGGGGCTGCATCACCCCCTGCCCCAGCTGGTGGGTCTTTGGGGTATTGCTGGGGGTGGGCAGCTTTCTCCTTTCCCCATCTCCTCTGGAATCACTTACAGAAAAAAAAACAGGAAAAAAAAATGTTTACAAAGCACACTTTCCACAGTACCGTTAACCCTCTGGATGCCAAACAGACACATAAAGAGCTGCTCCTCCCCGGGGGGCCGTGGGGCGGAGGGGCGGCCGCACCGACAGCATCATCCTGCTTCCCTGATTTATTCTGTTCGTACACGCAGCCCCGCTTGCTCCGTCTGCCGCAGCCGCGTGCACATCTGGCAGGAGCTTGCTTTTAGGGGGGTATTTGCTTCCTGCCCCCTCCTGCGCTTGCTCAGCTGTTGGGAGCGGTGGGAAGAGCCCATCTCTGCTCGGGGAGGTTTCAGCTCCGTGGGAGATGCTGGCACCCACTCCCTGCCCCTCCAACACGCACTTTAAGGCCAAACTTCTCTTTTTTTTCCTCCGTGGGGCCAGCAGAGAGCAGGCGGGGATGTTCCCACAGCCCCGGGGGGATGCAGGACCTTCCGTACGGGAGTGTGGGCTCCGCGAGGGAAAGCCCTATAGAAATCCTCCTGGAAACTTATGTTGCCATAGGTTTCTCGAGCCATCCTTTGGGCATTCGGAGATCACACCTGTGCGCCAGCTCCCAGGGGAGCATCCCTGGGTCCCCTGGGGAGCATCCCTGGGGAGCATCCCTGGCTCTCCTGGGGGATCATCCCCGGGAGCATCCCTGGCTCTCCTGGGGGAGCATCCCCTGCTCTCCCAGGGAGCCTGGACTTTTTAATCCCCTTTGGTAGGTTTGTAGAGTCTCTGAACCCTCATAAACCTCCCTAGGTAGCTCTTGTTTTAATTCCCTCTTAACTCCATAGTGTTCTCCCCAAGGCAGGATTTTCTTCTGGACCCAACAAGTCTCTGGTTGCGTGGGACAACTTTTTCCTCTTTTTAAGAAGAATTTCTTGCCTATGGATATCAAGACTAGACCATCCAACCTCGTTTCCATTTCTTGAATGTCGAGTATTACAATATATAACACACATTAGGGTGCTCTTTGGTGCTGTTTCAATGGTAACCAGTGGAACTGACTTTTTTTAATAACAATAACAATAAAGGAAACTTTAGTACTGCTGGTTCCATAATGTTTGTTGTTGTGACTTTTTTTTTTGGTTGGTTTTGGTTTTTTTGGGTTTTTTTGGGTTTTTTTTTTAATTTTTACTAAAAAATGAGTAGCAATCAGCTGCCGAATCTCTGTGGTGTTGATTTTCCTGACCTGTGCACTGCGAACCGTTGGCCGTTGCCTGGCTGGGCAGCTGCTGCGAGCCGGGCGGGCTGTGTACCAGGTAAAAAGTGGGAGTTGGGTTCGAGTCGCTTTGGTTTTCAATTGCACACAGCAAAAATAGTATTTGATGGGAGCCCAGACGGCAACTAGGGGGTTAATATTTGAACTTTCAGGTATGTTCCTCAAAAGAAGAAAATAATAATAAAAAAAAATAAAAAAAAAACATTGAAAAAAAAAAAAAATATAAACCACTATTTTTTAATTAAGTTTTTTTTTTTTTTTACTGTAAACGATTTACAAATAAATCTGACATGATGGTGCTGTACCAAAGCCTTATACAAAACTTACTCCGTGCTCTCTATAATCTCTCTGTATCTGTATTGTTGCTCTTGGCCTCTGTGCTCACCAAGGCCGGTAAAATGCCAGCAGGAGGGACCGGCGGCAGCGTGCTCAGCATCGGCATCCCCGGGATGCTCCTGCCCAGGGGATGGGGAAGCCGAATCTCGGCATCACTCCCCAGGTGTGTGATGAGGGGCACAAGTGGGGGTCCCTCACCCCAAACTCTCCTTCCGACTGGGTGCTAGCCTGCCCTGGGCAGGTAACTGAGACCTCGCCGGGGGTGCTGCCCGCTCCTCCCGGCCCCACGGGCAACCTCAGAGCTTGTCTCTCCAGGGGATAACCACCCCCTGAGCCCCCTCAGCAGGGGGGTTTGACATCTTCCAGCTCAGCCCGACCTGCACAGTGCATGGCCAAGGCAGACCTCCCCTACCCCTGCCCTTCCCCATCCTCCCTGGGGACGGCGGGGAGCTGGGTCTGCTTGGATAGCTCTAAGCAATAATCCCACTCTGCCAAGAAAGTTGGGTCCCTTTGGCTCTTGGACTGTTGTCAGTTAATGAGTAAACGCTAATAAGCCAACAAAAATGGGAAATGAGAGTTTGAAGCCCTGCCTTACTGGGAGTAGCTGGTCCCTCGGTCTCTGCCTGTTGGGATTTTTAAGGCCCGCCGAGTACTTAACAATTAATTGCTGGTAACATTGCATGTTCATAGATTGACTTTTTGGTTGGTTTTTTATTTTCTTTTTATTTTAATGTACCCACTCTAAGAAATTCTGGCAGTGTTGCAATGTTACGTACAACTAGCCATGCTGTAGGAGAATGATGGGTTTTGGAATTAACTTGCTCTTCATGTAACATTACCCTGCTTCAGAAATGTTTTGTATTTTGATATAAATAAACATTTGCTAAAAAAAAATAAATAAAAGACTCTTTGATGTCATTGATTTGGGTTGGGGGCAGGAGGTGGGCTGCTGCAAGGATGTTTGGGGAGAGGATGCTTCTCCCTTGGGATGGGGGAGGATGCTGGGCTTTTATTTGCCGTGAGTGGGTGATGGGGTATTTGGGGTGCCCCAAGGTACATAGTCACAAGGGACTTCTTGCTGGGTCTCTCCAGCCTTCAGCAGCACTTTTTGCTCTCTTCTGTGCCATTCAGTTGCACTCATGGGATGTTCATGACAAATCCTGCGAGGGCTGTGCCCCACATCCCCCTGCCCCAAAGCTGGGTGCTGTGGTCTGGGCTCCTGTGGGTGCCCTGCATTGGGATTTGCTCCCTTGGGGTTTGTTTTCTGTTGCTGCGGGAACCCTGTGCTGGGATACAGGTGCCATGGTGCCGGTTCCAACCCAATAAGTGCTGCTGCTGCACGCGGGGGATGATCATTGCCGCGTGGCTGGCGTACGTCATGGCACGGCAAGGTGTTGGTGCTCCTCTCCCCCGTGTTGGAACCCTGGTAAGCGACGGGGCAGGGAAAGGGCTTCGCCAGCAGCACTGGAGGCTTTGCAGCATGTTGCCCCCCCCCCAGGGTGGTGCTGGGGTGGGGCCCTCAGCAGCCGCGTCTCTTCCAGGGTATCCCGGTGGTGGAGATGGAAACGACCTCACTGGTGGAGCAATTGCTGCATAAGGTGAGGTGCACGAACACCGATGCCAACCTGGGATTTAAATCCAGGGAGGTTTTCCCAGGATTTTGTGCCAAGGCAGGGTCAGGATGCAATGCCTGGTCTTCCCAGTGGGATGCCTGCGGCTGACGGCGGCTTTGCTGCCTTTGCAGGTCAAAGACGGGACCTGCAGGTTCTTCAGGTGGACGCTGGCCAACGCGGTGGCACTGCGGGGACGGTCGGCATCGGCTCCTCCGGCGTGCCCAGCGGTGAGCAGGATGAACCCACAGGTTGGGGTCAGGGGGCTGAGTGTGGGAGCCCAGTGAGGTGCAGCTGGGGGGTGCCGGGGATGGAGGGAGTCCCAGCAGGGATGCTTTGGGATTAAACACATGCTCAGATGAAAAACCTTCCTGTTTGCACCCTCAGAGGCACCCAGCCTCAGCCCGTGCCATGACCAGGGTCCCTCCACCCCTGTGCCAAGTCCCTGAACACCTCGTCCCCCTCTGCTTTTGGCAGGATGGTGGGGCTCCCCGTGCGCACCAAATGGGACGGTCACTCAGCCAGTCCTTCCTGGAGGACAGGACCATGATCTTGGGACAGAGGTAAAGCCTAGTGGGACGGACTGGGGACAGGCTGGGGTGTGCCGCCGCGCTGGGCTGGGGAGCTCGGCGGTAGCATCTGTAGCACCTGAGGCACGGTTCTTGCAGCCAAACCCAGGTCTCCTGCCTGCTGAACGGGTCGGGGAACGGGACAGCGCCGGAAGGGCTGGAGCAGGTGGAACAAAGGTGAGCATCCCCCTGCACAGCCCTTGGGGAGGCTGGTGGGTTCCCCAGGGCTCCCCTCGCCCCAAGGCTCCCTGTGCTCCCCCCTTGCTGGCCCTGTGGCTACCTGGGACCTTGCCTTGCTGCAGCATGGCCCAGCTGATGCTTGAAGACAATCCGGACACCCAGACAGACCCCAGCGCCCAAGTCTAGCCATCGACAGAAATAGGAGGTAAGAGACCCCCCAACCCTACCTGGCGGGTCCCTCGCTGTCCCCTTTGAGGCCAGGGACCCCGCCCCACCTGCTGCTGCAGCTTCCCTTTCTCACCCCCCCCTTTTATCCAGGCTGACCCGCTCTCCGCTCTGCCTTGGAAGCTTTTTTCCCCACCTTTTTTTGGCGCTGATTCATCCGGAGGTGGTTCTCCTGATAATAAAGTCTGGATACACTGTTGGAGCGTGTGCCTCGTCCAGGACTGTGCAGTGTATGCGGTGTCGGACTGTCCCCAGCCCTGCTGGTGGCCGTGCCACGAGGTGGCGGTGCTGGCTTGGCAAAGATGCGGGGAGAAGGGACCTCCACCCCTTCCAGCATCTCTGGGCATCCCCCCATGGGGTTGGGATGGAGGGAGGCTTCTCTCCATCTGTCCGTCCACCTTTAGCCATCCATCCCTGCTCCCACCCTGGTGCTGGGATCCCTGTTGGGTCCCCCCCAGTCTCCTCTCAATGATGGCTTGTTAGGGGCTGGCTGCTCTGCCCTCGCACCCCTCGGCATGTTGGGGATGCAGCTCTGGGGCAGGGCAGCATCTCTGGGTACCGGTTAAACCCCCTCAGCCAGCGGGGATGCAGAGGAAGGACACTGCCACATCCCTTGCCGGATGCATTTCTCCACGCACTGCTCCCCAAAACCGGGTGCCCAGGGCTTGTCCTGGGTATATCCATGTGCCACAACACCCTGTCCCCAGCAAGGGTGGGCAGAGCCCTGCTGCCCCCCCCCCCCAGCCTGCCCAGCTGTGCTGATGGGGCAGGGGTGGGGGCACACAGGTGTCCCTCGCAGGGCTTTTAAACCCCACAGGGAGGGTGGGGAGTGGTGAGGGTGCTTTGGGCTCTTTCCAAGGGTGGAAGAGCTGAGAGGAAGTCTTGGGTTGCCACCACCAGCCAGCCAAGGAGTTTCCAGTGTTTTGAACATCCCCAGGTAAAAAAAATTGGCAGCAGCACCCTCCTCCTGGGAGCAGCCGCTGCTGCTCTGGGGCTGTAGGTTTGGGGGTATAGCACTGGGCTGAACTTCTCCCCTTTTTGGGACACCCCATGCTCTCCTCCGCCTGGGAAGCAGGCGGGCGGCTGCAGTGCCCACCCCAGCAGGATGGCAGGGCTGTCGGCAGCCTGCTGTTGAGGCGGTCCCTGTTGTGGTTTTTATCAGCATTACCATCCAATGCTCCCCGGCTGCCTTGTCTTTGCTTTACATTTATCAATATTACCAGCTGATCCTCCGGTCCCCCTCTGCGGGTTTATTAATATTGCCCTCTGATCTGCAGGAACCAGCCACGCTTTATATTCCAGCCCCATCCCCAGCTCCTCCAAGCCCCGGTGCCATGTTTAATTAGATTTTCTCCTTGGCTCAGGCAAACACAAATTGAGCTCCTGGTATCTCTCTCCTGCGTCGGAGCTGGTGCCTGGCCGGGGCGGGCGGCATCCTCCATCACATTGATATGCCAAAGCCATCCAGGGCCAGAGCGCATCTCGGGGTGGCACGGTCTGCGGGGGCTCGCTTGCAGGAGGGTATTTTTAATCCCCCCACCCTGTTTGGTGTGAATGGCACTTAACCCAGCAGGGACATACGCTTGCCCCATGGGGTTTGGGGTGGCCGGGCTGAGGGTTGCTGATTAGGAAGCAGCCTGGGGTCCCTGGACCAGAAATCAGAAGCTGAACTCAGGGCAGGTGCTGCTTGAACCCTCTCCCATTGCATTTCTCCCTTCCCACTGCTCTAGTGGCATTTCTCAAGGGGTCCTTTCTCCAAGTCATCTGCTGGACAGGATGCTGGGGACCGGTGCTGGCCTCTCCCACTGCCCAGTGGCAGCATTTCCAGATCAGAGGGAAGGAAAATTGTTTATGCAAAGTTTGTCCGTTCCTCCAGGCATGAAGGGAAGCACTGATTGTTCTCCAGTTATCTCAAATCTTTTGCCAGTTTCCAAGATTAAATTTTTTCCCAGTGTCTTGCAGATTTGGTGTTTGCACTTTGATTTCCACCCTCACTGTCCAGCAGATGCTTGATTTTTTTTTTAATTATTATTTTTTATTTCTTATTTCTCCAATCGTGGATGTGTTCTTCTGCCACGGTCTCACCCTCTGTGTGTTCCTGCCAGGGAATACAGGATGCGATTTGCTCGAGGGATGCTCACACAGGGACCAGAAGCCCTTTGTGGGGCTGGATCTGCCCTTCTCCGCCAACCTGCGATTCCACAAGCCAAGAGGGGGCAAAAACCTTTTTAACCCCCCAACCTGGCAGCTCCCAGCCCTTCCCTCTGCACAGCCACAGGGGTGCAGGATCCGCTCCTAGGGCTTTATTGCCTCTCCTCTCCCAGCCACTGCCTGGGAGTGTGTTTGCCTGAGTCAATAGAAAGCTAATTAAGTTATTTATCTGGGAGAAGCAGCCACTCCTGGAAAGCACTGCTGTCAGGATGAAGTCTGACAAGCCGGGGAAGGCAGGGGCGAGGGAAGGCTGTCGGCAGCCCCTGGGATTGGGGACAGTCTCAGCTGGGAGCAGCCCCGGGGCTGAGCGAGGTGGGTACCATCCACAGCATCCTTGGCGGGGCTGCTGCCAACCCCTGGGCCAGCTCCTTGGCTTCCATCCACTGCCCAAAACAAGCCCCTGATGATGCTAAAATGACTAATAAAGTACTTTTCCATCTGAGAAGTTCATGTCCTTTTATATTAACACCCATTGCTCACAGCCATAGCGAAGAATGGCATTTGCAGGGTGAGCAGAGCTGGGCCACAGCTCAGTGCTCCCCTGTGCAGAGTATCCAGACCCCTTTTTCCCCAAAAAACTCTCCTTTCTGGGCAGGCTGGGCTTGCCGTTTGCAGAGCATGGCTCTTCTCTACCAAAGCAGGCTGCACCCCATCCTAACTTTTAACTGACTTTGCTTAGGAAAACCCTGGGATGTTTTTTCTGAGATGTGCAGCCTATTCTTCAGGGCTTTTATAAGCTTCAGATGCAACTGAGTTTGCCCTAATCTCTCAAAAGGATGCAGGGTTTCTCGCCCTTCTGCTGCGTCAAGGTCCGAGCCCGGTACTTTCCTTCCGTGTTGTGTTTGAAAGCTGGGAAGGAAATGCCTCTCAAATCCTTCTTTTGATCCTTAGATCAAACCCATGAGTGGTGGTTGGGGGGCGGAGATGGGCTCCCTGGGGCAGAGGTGACATCTAAGGGGGGGATGTTGTCTTGTCCCTGCTGTGTTGGCACCAATTCCCCTGGTTTCAGGAGCATGCAGTGCCTGGGAAGATCTTTTTCTCCCCAAAATGACATCTCAGCGGGAAGCAATGAATTGCAGACAAACCTGCAAACCAGCCCATAGCCCGAGAGCCATCCCTGCACCCCAGCACCACGCAGGGAGGGGGTTTGGTGCCACTCACCGTGTTGGCACAGCCGCGTTCGCCGGGTCCATCCGGGGCAGCCTGCTGGGAGCTGCACTATTTGCATGTTGCTGGCGAGTTCATGAATTATACAGCTGCCACGGCACGTCCAGAGGAATCGGCCGCAACATGCAAGTGCTGAAAACCAGATTTATCTTCGTGTCTTATTGATTTATTTTCCTCTCTCATTTTTTCTATCTCGGGCAGCTGCAGTGAGGAAGGGAAACCAGCCCAGGCAAGCTGCTGGGGTCAGACAGTGTCCCCCCCCATAGCCAACCCATCCCTTTGGGTTTCTTTCCCCACTTGCAGGATGAAACCCCAAAGCTGAGTGCTCCTTTAGAGAGACCAGCACCTTCTGAGTACTCTGACTCAGAGCTACTGAGCTGGAGGGTTTGCTCCCTGCTTTCCCCTCCCTTGCTGTGGGAGCTGGTCCTCCCTAGGCAGCATCCTCAGTTCCTAAACAGGAGCTGGGCTGCGGGGACACATGAGAATGTTTGTCCTCACCCAGGTAGAAGTGCAACCATCCATTACTGCATTTTCTCCGATGTCTCTTTGTCCATCCATCTACCCTTTCCGCTCATTAACTCCACCATCTGCTCCTGCATTTAGCCACTGTCCCTGTCACTAAATCACCCCCTCCCTCCACGCACGGGAGAACTGCCCCTGCATCCCACACCCCGAGGGCCACGACCGTGTTTTGAGCTTGAAATTCAGGTCTCCATCCAGAGAAAAGCTCCTGAGTCCCTTGGGGCTTCATTTTACCTCTTCTGATCGCTCCAGGGAAGGGAAAGGGACCAGCTCCATCCCCGGGTGCCAGCCTGCGGGTACCACTCACATCCACACTCCACCTGCATCCTCCAGCATCCCTCAAGCCGTCAACTCCTTGCAGCCCTCCCGGCTCTGCTCTTCTCCCCCCGGCAGGAAAGGTTAGCAGAGATCACACAGCCAGCCGGCTGCCCAGATTCCCGCTCCCTGGGGCTAATTATGGAACAACATTAGATAAAAGTCAACATATGTTGTAAAAGGCACTATGCATCACCGCCTGACAGCTCCTAACAATGTGCTCATGTAACAGCTGTCAGGCTGCGACGCTCGAAAATGAGTAATATGTTGATTTATGGATATCAGATCTGCCCTCTCACGTTCGCCGACAGCGAGACGCGAAACCCGGGCGGCAGCGCCCGTTTGGCGGAGGCAGCGAGGACGGGCTGGTTCCCAACGCTGCGGCGCGAGACGGGCTTGGCTCAGCCTCCCGCATCCTCCGGTGATGCTGGATTTCCAGATGTGCCCGCGTACGCCTGGCTGCTCGTTCGCAGGGCTGTCACTTCTCCTGCATGGTGCCACCGCAAACGAACTGAAGTTCATTTCTATGCAAACTGGAAAATTTTGTTTCAAATGCAACCAATAAAGGTGTGCCAGCCCCCTTAAGCCCTCTTCACCCCCCCCATCACCTCCCTGTTGCAGGGCTCTGGATGCTCAGACCTCTTTGCTTTGATTAAACCAAGCGCCGGACCGTTTTGGAGCCCTGGAGTCCGGAAAGCTTTCGGCACCAGCTTGCAGCCCCAAATCCCCCCCAACAGACGTGGTGCTGTCCCTGAAGCTGGGGTGACCCGGTGGGATGCACCCAGGCTCTGGCTGTGCTCCCATGGGGCTGGCAGCCCCTCCAAAAGCTTGGACCCAAGAGCAGAGGCTGTGCTGGTGGCACTCATGTTTTTTTTTTATATTATTATTATTATTATTACTGCTACTACTACTACTATTATAATTTTATTTATTTCCACCTCCTGTGGAAGTAAATACAGGTTCTCCGTCCCCTTAGGAAACCCTTGAACTGAGCTGTTTGCATGCCCCCAACCACACTCCTTTATTCTCTGTGACCCCAAAGGCTCCATATTTTGGGGTAAAATAGAGTGGGATTAGGGTTTGGGCAAACTTTGCAGCATGGGAAATGCAGTGAGCCGACATAGGGGGGCAAATCTTCCCAAATCCTGCATCCCACTGCTCTCCTCCAGCTTTTGGGGTGAGGTTTGGCTTTTTTACTGTTCTCTTTAGGGTCTGGGGGGTGTGGGGGGGCCTGAACCAGCAACATTCCCACTGCAGCAAAAGGCAGACACCCAATCCAGCTGCTGGCAGGGGCTCGTTAGTGGTTCCCACTAATTAGCTTTGATGGGGAACAGGGGGGGAAATTCCTCCTTGTCTTTATTAGGCATGCTCAGAGGGGGGGCCTCAAGTATGGCTGTGTGGGGGGGCGTTCTGCTTCTTGCTGCTTTGGCTCATATTGGGCAAGGAAGGAGCTCCTGGGAGGTGGTTTCTTCTTTTTTTTCTGGGCAGAGTTCACCTCTGGGGGTGTTGCTTGGGAGGGCAGGAGGGATGCTCTGTGTCTGGGGCTGGGGAGGCTGCTTGTTCCTGCTTGTTGTGATAGACCAGCGCAAACCTCATGTAATTGAAAATATTTGTGTGTGTTTGGTTTGCCTCCTTGTCTTTAGTAAACCTAAAGGCTTGTTTGAGTTTTATGCTGGGATGTTTCTTTCTGGAAAAGGGGTGGGACCGGGTGTTTTTGGGAAAATCTGGATTTGGCTGCTCTCTGCAGAGGGTGGCTGTGGCCGGTGCATTGGCTGGGAATGCAGCGTGACTCGGGGGTACAGGCTTTCAACAGCCCTGCCTGTTGGGAAGGCAATGGATCCAGAATTAATTTGAGGTGAGGATGTGCTTTCAGCTCTTAATGTCAAGAGACGTGGTTTTTTTCTTTGCTTTTCCAAATGGTGGCTTCCAGCGGGATTGGCATCGCGCTCTTTAATTTATTTCAGCTCACAAGATGTGTTTCCCAACCTTTCTGTGTGGCTGTTTTTGTGGGTTTTGACAAATATGAATAAAGATATGAACTGCACTTGCTTTGACTTGGTTTTTTTTGCTGCTGGGGTCTCATAACCTGGAACAACGCTGCTAAGTGTCACATCCTGCAGGGGAATGTGGAAATCCCGGTAAAACTGCTCATTTCTTGGAGATTTGAGAATGTAATGAAACCAGTTATGTCATTTTATAAAAAGTAATAAAAAAGGGGGTTAATGTCCTTTTTCAATTTAGCAGCTCGTGTTTTTTAATCTGCAAAACAATAATGGAAAACTCCTTTTATGGAGCTGCTGAGTGGGCTGGACTGAGCCTTCACAAAACCTCACCTAAGACAAAATAAACTAAGGCTCTGCTGCAATTTGCTCTTCATAGTCTGATATTTACCAGCCTAGCAACTACTCTAGTTTCTTAAATGAATATATTTCATTTTTTTCTAATACATATTCATTATTTACAAACTTGTTTCCACTCTCAAATTTTTGCTGCTTTGTGTGATTTCTCGTGGGAATTCTTTTAATATGCAGATTTCATAGAAAATATTTTTTTACATGGGTGTTTTGGCTGTGTAATTATCTAGTTCTATTGTGCTTAATTCTAAATATAACTTTTCAATTCCCCAAACAAAGAGTCTGTTGTGGGTTTTCCCCTCCTGGGGAGGTTTGTATTAACCCCAGCTGTGTGTATGTGGGCTGGGACCTGTGTGCAGGCTCTGCTCTGCTGACAGTCCTGGATGGATTAATGATGGTTTCGGGGACTGGCAAGAAAAGTGATGGGGAAAGCATCCTAGCATCCCCACGCAGGGCAAATAAACCCAGCCCTGTGCCTGCAAATGGCCCATTTGGGTGGGAGCTGGGTTCCTCAATTCCTACAGCTCCTTCCAGCCTGGGAGAATAGTTGACACTGGCCAAAGCCAAGTCAGGGTGGTCTGAGCCATCACCTTTTCCAGCAGCAGGTTTTTGTGCTGTATTCATGAGAGGAGGAGATGGGAAAGCAGCTCCAGGCTCATTCCCTTGCCCCAAGGGAAAAATAAAACTGAGAGTCTCTCCTCGCCCCTCTTTCATGCTGCTCTGATGGGGAACATGCACTAGTGACCACTGGAGGAGCGAGAAGCTTCCTTCTGCAGCAAGGTGCTCAGAAACCATGGAAAACCCAAACGTGGTTAATGGGCTTTGGACACCGAGCCTGCGGTTCATCAGGGCTGGACCGAAAGTCTCACGGCATTTGGAATGCAAATCACCCAGCCATGCCTTAATCATTACCACCGGGAGACAATTAGGGTTAAAATATAGATTTCTCCACAATGAGAGCAAACAATAGAGAAATAAAAAGAAGAAAGGCTGGATAGGATTCAGTAAGATCAGCCTGTTGCTTTGAGGCTTGGGATGGGTGTTAGGGGCTTGAGCTGGGCTGCTTCTGCTGGGAAAGCATCCTCACCCCACTTTTTCTGACCCCCATAGAAGGGCCAATTTGGGGAGAAAAGTGGGGTTTGAGTGGGCTCCCCCACCTCTGGGGTCAGGGCTGGGTTCCTGCAGAGACCCTCCTCCTGGGGGAGCCCCTCTGGCAGGAGAGACCAGCAGCAAAAAGGGTTAGAAACAGGGAAATGAATCAGCTGCTCCAGAGCCTGATCGAAAGTGCAAAATAAAGGACAGAGGAGGTGAAGGGAAAATGGCCTTTTTTGCATTTTTATACTCTTGGGGGTTTTACGGTCAAGCCAAACTTAATAACACAGGACAGGAGCCTTACTCAGCACCGACCTGAGGTTCTGTGGGGAGGGAGGGCAAGGAGAAAGGGGCTGGGGAGGACATGGGGGGTGCTGCTGGGACCCCCAGGAGCCAGGGTGGGTGGCTAGAGCCGGGCTGTGCCCCCTGTTTTGCCCCCCTTGCCTTTCTCCAGGGTTTTATCTACTATTTTATTTTTTTCCACAACATTCTGCTCTTGGAGGGAGGAGATGGAGAGGGAAAAAAAAAAAAAAAAAAAGAGGTTGGTTTTAGAAGGGATTCCTAATCACATCCCCTCCTCCTCACCCAGCTGTCCTGCCTCAGCACCATCACCCGGAGCTGGAGGGTGGGAAGGGTGCAGCCAGGGTGGGTCCCCATCCACACAACCACTTTCCCTGCCTTTTGCCTTCCCTTTGCTCTCTGCTTTCCCAAAATAAGTGCAAAGGGCGAGGAATCGGAAGCAGTGTGTCCTGCCCATCCTCTGGGTCTTGCAATGCCCTTTCCAAACCCACACGCAGTGGCCAGAGCCACCAGTATGACTTCGTATAATATCAAGATTGCATTTAAGGCTGTCCCTGTGGGGAAAACCCAACAACAGTGCTCTAATCTTTAATTAGAGAGTTAATTAGCCTCAATGGCTATGGACTGCATTGTGAGGGGGTGGTGGGAGATGGGATGGAGCTGCTTTGTGAGTGCAATAAAGGACAAAGACCTCTCTTTTTGCTGATGCTGGGTTTTATTCTTTTTTATTCTTCTTCTTGGGCTCCAAACACCAGAATCTTGCAGAAATTTGCTGGTGAGGGGTTGTGAATACCCAGTTTGGGATCCCCCAGGACCCTTCTCCTGGGGCTGGGTGGGGACGGGTGATGGGCAGGGTGGGTCTGCATTCCTGCAGGGGTGGGGGGATTCAATCCACCTGGCTGAGGAGGTGCAGGGTGAGCTCCTTGCAAGGAAAAGAAAACCACCAGGGCAATTGCATTGCTTTGCAGAAAGTTTTGGCTCTATTGCAAGCCCTACCAGTGACAAAACCAGCACACACCTTGCCCCCCTGTGAGCCTCTGCAGACAGCAACAGTCCTTCCACAAAGCACGATAATCCCAGTTCCAAAAGACACAGCAACGACACCATCCACCAGTTCCAAGCACTTGTCCCTGTCCCATCCCCGGCCGGGTGTACAGCACAGTGCCATCGCTCCCGGTCCCCTCGCAGTCCCAGTCACCCCGTTTCATCACGCCTGGCCGCTGCACAGTGCAGCCGGACCCCCAGGACCCCTCATCGGCCTGGCACAGTGACTCTGTAGCAGCAAATATCAGACTCCTGGGGAGCTGGGGTGACATGGGGGATGAGAGGTGGCCTCTCTGTCACCTGCTTTGTCACCTCGAGCACTGATGAAAAGCAAAGGAGCAGGGGGATGCTGGGTGGGGGTGAGCCCAGCGCTGTGCACTGCATGCACCGCATAATGTACAACGTACACACTGCACAATGTCAACACTGCATAATGCACGCTGTGCACTGAATGCACTGCACGATGCACAATGCACGCTGCATAATGCACACTGTGCATGCACTGCACAATGCAAACTCTGCACAATGCACACTGTGCACTGCACGATGCACACGCTGCACGCTGCACAATGCACACTGTGCGTGCATGCACTGCACGATGCACATGCTGCACAATGCACACGCTGCATAATACACACTATGCACTGCGTGCACTGCACGATGCACACGCTGCACAATGCACACGCTGCACAATGCACACGCTGCACAATGCACACTGTGCATCCATGCACTGCACGGTGCACACGCTGCACGCTGCACATTGCACAATGCACAATGCACAATGCACTGGCCGGTCCCGCGGGGGGGGGGATCGCTGGGCTGCAGACCCCCCGGAGCTGCGGGACCCCCCCCGCGGCAGCAGCACCGCGCTTTGGCCAGCGGGGGGGGCTGTAGGATCACAATTGCCCCAGCCANTGTCCGGGAAGGAGTGTGAGTATATTCGTGGGAAATTAGGAAAAAATAAGAGGGAAACTGGAAAATGAACACAAAAAAAGTTAACTGAACCTCATATTTCCATCCCTGTAGGAGGGATTCGGGCTGACTGGAATGCTAAACCCACCGCTGTTTGCATCTTTTTAAATAGGTGCGATAAAAGCAAATATTCCACCACTAATAATTAGAATATTTTAATTGCATTTCTTCAGGGCTTTTGTTTTTTTTTCTGAAAGATACAAAGGCTGTGTTGCAAAAAAAAAAATCCCTGCTGGGGTGTTTTCAGGTGAGCTTTGGAGCAGGGTGGCTTTGGGGGGGGTCCTGTATGTGTTCCCCAGGACCCACAGCACCCCTCGGGGTCCAGGGGGGATACACAGACCCCCCAGCGCAGCACCCGATGTACACAGGGGGGATGAGGGGGTGAATTTTGCTTCCAAGGCCCCCTCCCTCCTTCCCAAAGGGCTTTCGGTCGCAGGGGTCCCCCCATTTCCCTGGGCTCCCCCCGTTTCCCTGGGCTCCCCTTGCTAGGACTTTACAGCATCTTTGCAGTGGGTGAGCTTCTGGCTTTGGGACCCCCCCAGCACCCCAAGCCCTCAGGTTTGGGCAGGGTGGTGGGCTTGCACACTTTGTCAACCTCCTGGCAGGGAATTGCTGCAGGAAAAATTGAAACCCCTTTCCCAGCCCTATTTTCTGGTGCAAAAAGAAAAAGCCTCTCGCTAAGAAATACAGGAGAAACTCGAGGGTAAGCTCTCTGTACTTGCAGCCCTAACAGGGTTTTTGGGGTGCTATTTTTGTGCTTTTTACTGTAATTCAAGTTTTCTTGCTAGCAGGGAGGGCAGCCTGTTTTCAGGGAAAGTGCAAACCCTGTGTCCCCCCTCCCCAGCACTTTGCTTGGAGCCTGGGGCTCTCAGTCACAGATGCCGGAGAAACTCGAGGGTAAGCTCTGCCTTTGCAGCTCTGACAGGGTTTGCAGGGTGCCTTTGGGGTGATGCTCCCGTGGTTTTTACTGTAATGCAATGTTCTCTCGCTAGCAGGGGGTGCAGGGGGGGCTGTGCTTGGGGGGACTCTGCAGGGGGGCAGCCAGTTGCAGGGGCTGTGTGTCCCCCCTCCCCAGCACTATCACTTTGCTTGGGAAAGAGTGAGCCCCTAACAAATGCAGGAACAACTCGAGGGTAAGCTCTCTGCATTTCCAGGGTTTTTTGGGGGGGTGATATTTCCATGCTTTTTTTTTTTTCACAATACGTTTCTTACTTGCCAGCACGGGGTGCAGGAGGGGCGATGCCTGCTGCAAGGGGGGCATCTCAGGGATGGTGTAACCCCCTCCCCAGCCCTAGGACTTGGCTTGAGCCTCTCAGTAACAAATGCATGGGAAACTCGAGGTTGAGCTCTCTGCATTTGCAGCTCTAAGAGGGTTTTTGGGGTCACTTTGTGGTGTTCTCCCGTGCTTTTTACTGTACTGGAATTTTTTTCCAGCTAGCTGGGGGTGCAGGGGGGCTGTGTCTGGGTGACTGCAGGGGGGCAGCCCAGTTGCAGGCACCCCCTCCCCAGGACTAGCGTTTTGCTTCTGAAAGACTGAGCCTCTAACAAATGCATGGGAAACTCGAGGGTAAACTCTGCATTTGCAGCCCTAAGAGGGTTTTTGGGGTCATTTGGGGGTGATTCTCCCGTGCTTTTTTACTGTAGTGGAATTTTTTCTTGCTAGCAGGGGCTGCAAGCAGGGCAGCCCATTTTNCTCTCTGCATTTGCAGCCCTAATAGGGTTTTTGGGGTGACACTCCCGTGCTTTTTTACTGGAATGCAATTTTTTCTTGCTAGCACGGGGTGTAGGGGGGGTAGCTCATTTTAAAGAACAACTGCACCCCCCGTGTACCCCCTCACCAGCCCTGTCACTTTGTTTGTGGAAGACTGAGCCTCTACCAGCTGCAGGAGGACCTCCAGGGTAAGCTCTGCATTTGCAGCTCAAAGAGGGCTTTTGGGTTTATCTTTCCAATCTTATTTTCCACAATACTTTTTTTTTACTAGCTAGCAAGGGGTGCAGGGGGGCAGCCCATTTGCAGGGACAATTGCAACCCCTGTGTACCCCCCCGGCACTATCACTTTGGGAAGAACTGAGCCTCTTGGTAACAAATGCAGGAGAAACTGGAGGGTAAGCTCTCTGCGTTTGCAGCTTTTGGGGTCTCTTCTGGGTGATGCTCCCGTGCTTTTTACTGTAATGCATTTTTTTTCTGGCTAGCAAGGGGTGCAGGGGGGCAGTGCTGTGGCGCCCCCTCCCCAGCCCTAGCACTTTGCTCGCGACGCTCTGTGGTTTCTGTGCCTAATGGGAAACTCGAGGGTAAGCTCTCTGCATTTGCAGCTCTCGGGGTCCCTTTGGGGTGAGGCTCCCATGCTTTTTACTGCAATGCAATTTTTTTTTTCTGGTTAGCAAGGGGTGCAGGGGGGCAGCCCAGTTGCACCCCCTCCCCAGCCCTAGCACTTTGCTTGTGAAACACTGTGCTCTCTCTAACAAATGGAAAACTCGAGGGTAAGCTCTCTGCATTTGCAGCTCTAACAGGGTTTTTGGGGTCCCTTTGGGATGATGCTCCCGTGCTTTTTACTGTAATGCAATTTTTTCTTGCTGGCAGAGGGTGCAGGGAGGCAGCCCAAATGCAACCCCTGTGGGGCTAAGCTCTCTATTTTCAGCCCTACCAGGGTTTTTGGGATGTCTATGCTTTTTACTGTAATGCATTTTTTTCTGGTTAGGAAGGGGTGCAGGGGGGCAACCCAGTTGCAGGGACAAGTGTAAGCAGTCTGTGCCCCCTCCCCGGCCCTTTCATTTTGCTTGGGACAATCTGAGCCTCCCCCTAACAAATCCATGAGACGCTCAGGGGTAAGCTCTCTGCATTTTCAGCACTAACAGGGTTTTTGGGGTGCTATTTCCATGCTTTTTACTGTAATGCAATTTTTTCTTGCTAGCAGGGGGGCAGCCCATTTTCAGGGAAGGTGCAAACCCTGTGTACCCCCTCCCCAGCACTATCACTTCGCTTGTGAACAACTGAACCTCTCACTAACGCACAATAAACTCGAGGATAAACTCTGTATTTTTCATCCCTACCAGGCTTTTTTGGGGGGGATATTTCCATGCTTTTTTTTTTTTTTTACTACATTTTTTACTTGCTAGCAGGGGTTGCAGAGCTGAGCTGGGGCTGCCCAGGTGTGGGAGGTTTGGATGGATCCCAGCTCACCCATCACACCTGGGTGGGTGGGGGTCTCCCAGCAGCCTGTGGGGCTGAGCTGGGCAGTTTGCACTGGGGAGTAGGAGAGCCGGAGGGTGTGGAGGAGGAGGCTGGGGGTGAGTATTTTTCTTTCTTTTTTGGGTTTTTTAGCTACAATAGAAGGGGTTTGTTTTTTTTTTTCCATAGGGAAATGTACCAGTTGGTGTGTGCAGCATCCTTTTCTGGGCTGGGCTGTTTCATTAAAAGGCGTTTTGGTGTTTTTCTCCCTCTGAGAGGGAGCCACGTTGTGCAAACCACCCCCCCCAAAGTGCTGGGGGGGGTCCCCGAGAGTGGCTGCAAGGCTCCAGTGAAATAAACACCTTTCACTCACCCTGTTCCCGTGTCTGCCCCATGGAAAAATGAACTGCTGAGGATGTAGGGTTACCAAGAAATGTTCCCCAAAATCACTCCCTGTACATTGGAAGTGTAAAGCTTGTGTTTAGTGTCACTAAATGTCCCCAAGCATGTCTGCACATCACCCAGCTCCTTGGGGAGCTCCCCATGCACCCCAGCCTGGGGGCTGTAGGAGTCACAAGTTAATACCAAGTTTCCAGCATAATAAAAGTTTTTCAGAGTCTGGTGTAAACAGGGTTTGGTGGGCTCCATCCCCCCCTGTTCTGCCCCTGAAGCTGCTCATGACTTCAAGGCAGGAGGGCTGGGTCCTGGGGGAGAGGAGAGGGTCCCCCCCATTGCCTGTGTCCCCCCAAACTGGGGCTGAAGGAGGGAGCAGGGGTATGTGTGTGGGGCTTCCAAGCTGGGGGTCTGGGGAGGAGCTGGAGAAAGCAGAAGGGACTGAAGGGGAATGTGGTTTGAACCAGGTTTATCCTGCTGCCTGGGAGCCCACCCCAGTTTAACCAGGCATGGGGCACCCCAGAAGCAGAGCCCCCCCCTAGGGAAGCTGCCCCCCCAGCCCATCCCATGGGCTCTGCCCACGTCGCCTGGGGGTCCAGGGTGGTTCCATACATCTCGAGGGAAGCACGGTTCATTAGCTCTGGCGTGCCCGGAATGGCTTGTTTTATTTAGATTTTCATTTCAGAAGAGAAAATTAGATATTAAAAAAAAATTATTTTTTTCTAGTATCTCAGCTTGATACAACCCAGCTCTCTGTGTCCACTCCTCGAGTCATTGGCAGCTGGTGGGGTGAAGTGGGGATGGAGCAGGAAGGGATTTTTCCTTCTCTTTCCCGGGTGTCAGCATCCCCTGTCCTTCCCTTCCCCACGCTCCCAGGACACACACCCCCTCCAGCTTCACCCAGAGGGGCTGAAGCTGCTCCCAGCCCATCACCATCCCATTTCCAGCCTGTCCACCAGTGATACCTTTGCTGGTGCAAATAAAGCTGAAATTAGTCTCTGTGCTGGGGGGACAGTGATCAGCAGGGTCCATTTCTTTTGGGTGAAAATGCATTTATCTGCACCGGGGTAGAGGGCTCTGCTCACGCCTGCAAACGGCCCCGCAGCATGTCGTGCTTGCATGCACAAAGATCCCCGTGCAAGGAGGTATTTGCAGGGTCAGGGACTAATAATTTAAACTGCTGAGCAAAATAAATAAGTGTAAAGCAAAACCAAACCCAGAGCACCGCAGGAGCAGGCGATATTGTTTGCTTTTCAAATAGACACACAAAAAATACAAACAGTAGCAGGAGGGCTATGGAGATTAAAATTTTTATAAAAACAAAATACCAGAAATCCCACCAGGAAGCGGTGTTTCCATTTTGTATGTGCATAAGATTAGCAACACTTTGCTGCCTGCTGCGAGTGTCCCTCTCCCCCCTCCCTTCTGCGGAACTTTGACAAAAACCTGATCTTTTTTGGAAAAAAAAAAAAAAAGAGCAAATGATTGAAATTTCCTGCAGAAAATATTGACTTTTTAAATTGGAAACTGCCCTCGCTCTGGCCTGGATGGCAGCCAGGAAACAACCCCTTTTTATTTTTCCCACACAAAAAATTGAAAAAATGGAAAGGAAATTAGATGCTTTCCCTGCAAATCTTGGCGTTGTCATAAACCCGATATCCACAGGGCTGCGGGGCGAGGAGAAGGATGGCTGGGCTCTGAGGATAGGAATTAGGAGCCCGAGCAGAGCAAGGCTGCAGCTGGATGGATGCTGCTGCTGGGTTTCACGCCGTGTCCTCTGCATCAGGGGTGTGGGGTCCTTGGGGCAGGGGGGACCGCAGACCCTCGGCTGTTCTTTGCATGAGCCATGTGATAGGATTTGTTCTTCTGCCCTGCCAGGCTTTGCTCTTTCTTGCAAAAGTTTGTCTGAGCAGTTTCTGCTGCAGCCCGGTGCCGGGCTGGTACCTGCAAACCAGCCCATGGTGCATCCATGATTTTCCAGAGAATATTTTGCAGATGTGTTCAGAGAACAAATGTGCAAAGGCCAGGAGCATCCGTGCCAGCAGATGCTCACGGGTGTGCGTTTGCTTGTCCTTAAGGCAATAAATGTGCGGTGTGTGTTGAAGGGAAAGGTGCTGGGGAGGGATGTGGGGTGTGGGTGCTGCCAGCTCCAGGGGAGGGGTGAGAGCCGTGCTGGGGGGCTGCAGACCCTCGCCAAGGAGAGCCATGTGGTCTGACAAGTGTTCAAGCATGGAGCCAAAAATTAGGTCTATGGGGTGACTCGGGTGGCAATGGAAGGGATGCTCCCGGGCTGTGCTGCATCCCCTGAGCTCTCAGTGCTGGGAGAGCCCCAGTCCCCAAAATTGTGTCAGCCTGGGCTGTAAGTTGGGGTTCCTCAAGTGCCACCACAGGGATGTTTGGTGCCAGGTCCCCGGGTAGCTCGTGCCTGCCTTGAGCCTGCGAGTGCTTCCCCTTGGCAGGGAGATATTTTCTGCTTGGCTTGTTTTTAGCATCTGTGGATATTTGACTTCTGAAGTTTCAAAAGTGTTTTGTTACTCTGCGTTTTAAAATAATAACTGATGTGTGTTTTGAAAGCAGAAAGTCACTGTACAGTAAGCAAAACTGGAATTTAGGCTTTTTCATTGCAAACAGTGCTGAAATGGCTGCTTTGGCTGAACTGATTGATTCACTTTTCCATTCCTCTTGTGCCGTTTGGTCCCCTAACACCTTGTCCTTTGAGCCACTCCTGAGCGCCCGGGGCTCCTCTCTCTGCTGTTGTGTGTCCAAAGTGAGCTTGGAAACAGGCAGAGCTGGTGCTGGGAGGATTTCTGGACCTGGCACGGGTGATGCTGACTGCATCCCCAGGACCCAGGCAGTCGCCCCCCTGCAGCCCCCAGCCCCGCTCCCCTGGGGTGCCCACGTTCCCCCCGGGACCGAACCCGAGCCAAGCCATGTGCCGGGTGGGAACGGCAGGGAACGGCAGCGGGGCGGCTTTGACAAGCAGATCCCACCGCCGTCCTCGCTTTCCCGCAACGATTTGTTGCTGGCGACGGCTGCGGGGGGCTGGCAGCGCCCGTGCCCACCCCATCGCAGAAGGCTGGAGCCAGCATTTGAATAATGAATTCTGTTTAAGACTGAAAGCTCGGAGATCCATCTGTAACAAGACTCAAAATAATTACAGCTGATGATTGCCTGGTACCTCAGCCAGAAAAAACAGAACAGATTTTGGCCGCCAGCAATTACAAGCAGCACCCGCTCGAGCACAGGGAGAACTTTCGGAACGAATTCATGAATACATTTGCGTGGATCGGGAGCAATGGGGATGATGATTCAGGGTGCAGGACCGTAGGATGGGGTGTCTGCGTTCACATGGCTCCTGGTCCCCTTCTCTGGGGGGAGTTGGGGACATGGGTGTCCCCCTGGGGCGTGCCTGCCGTCCCCTGCCTGTCTGCAGCATCCTTTGGGGCTGGGAGGAGCAGAGCATCCGCACTTGGACCAGTGCACTGGGATGAGAATTGGTGGGCAAGTGGGGAAAGAGGAGGGAAACGGGTAAAAGCGTGTTATTTTCTCATCTCTCTATAATATTGGAGCTATTTTATTCCCATCTCCCTGCCAGGGGTGGCCCGAGCGTTTTGGACACAGCTCGGATAACTCAGTTTTCACAATTTTTGTCCCCAAAGTGGGGTTGAGATGGGGCATTCCCAGGAGCAGAGGGGTACCTGGAGGTGGCAGGAGGGGTGACAGATTTTTAGACCTGACTCTGCCAACCGTTTGCCCTCTTCTCCTTTGGTTTAGTCTTGTTGCTTCGTGGGCAAAAGCTGAGTGGAGAAGGAGGGTTTCTCCACCCAGCTGCCGAAAACGTGTGTGCTGTCCCCAGCAGCCCTGCACATCTCCCAGGCTCAGATTTTCTTCCGTATAATGGGGATAATTTATCAAATAGTGAATAATATGCTTTCCTTCTTCCATGCCTCTTCCACGTATCATTTCAACCGACTGAAAATTGTCAAATTAGACTATTTTCCTTGACTGTTCTGTGTAGGAGCGGGGGGAGCTGAAGGCTTTGATAATTGCGCCGTGCGCTCCGCCGCTGTCTTGTAAAATAAGCCACGAGTCAAAATGTTATTGCCCGAGCTTTGAGGAATGCCCTCGCTGGCAAAGCCTAGGCTATCTCGCCTGAGGTTAGATACTGGTGATTTTTAAAAGTCTGTTTTCTTTGCCCCCTAGAGCGTGGCTGCCCGAGCCCGGCGGAGGCTGACGCGGGGAAACCTCGGCCGCCGGCTTCGTGAATCGCTCGGGAACTGTAAGTACATTGCGCTATTGCTTTTTTCCCATCCACCGAAATTGCATGTGCTTTGAATTGTCCTGGCGTAATGCGTCTATATTCATCATTGCTGCCTTATCTTGTTCGGCTCCAATCTACAAGGATCTGCTTAGTTCTCCTCTGCACCTTAAATTCTCTTTTATCTCAACTGGTGTCACCGCCGAGCCCGCAGACAGCTGGAGCATCCTTCCTCCTGCAGCTGGAAAATGTGTGCGGGGACTCCCTGCTCTGTCCCCATCCCTGGCGTGGGACATGGGACTGTTGGAGCAGCCTGGGGTTGGCGTTAAGGTGGATGTGGCGGTTGGTTGTACACGGGTGCCTCTGTTCTGCGGCCGTCCTCGCGGGTGTGCGTGGTCCTGGTGGGAAGGAGGAATTGCTCCCAAGCTGGGAGAGCTGATGCATCCCTGGGTATTCCCGTATCTGGGGCAGGATGCATGTGGCCAGGTTCTGGGATGTTTTTCTTCGGGAAATCTCTTGCAGTTGTACTTTGCATCCGAGCTAAGGTGAATGCAAAACCAGAAAGCACTTTCTGCCAGCCCTGTGTAAATGCACAGGCAGGTTTTGCTGGTCCTTCCTTACGTTTTGAGCTGATCTCATATTGCCAGGGAGGATTTTGCAGGTCTTTGATTTCTGTTGGTGTTAAGATGGGAGATATTAAGATGTTGGCATTAAGCTGGGAGGATTTCTTCTTCAGTGATCCAAGTTACATCCTCCCTTTCTGTTTTTATCGTTGGAGCTGGTTAAATAAGACAGGACTGCGAAACGACTTGTGACTGGGGTGCTGGTGCTTCTCCTAGAAATTTCCATTTAAACCTTGCTCCGTCCCGTGATACAGGAGCCGCTTGGGCCATGCAGACTGTGCAGCATCACTGAACGGGGACCCAAATAAAGGGAACAGCTGGTTAATCAGTTCGAGTGGCTGGGAACCAGTTTACCGTGCATTAAGTATTCTTTGATTCTCTTTAATTGGGACATTGCGGAGACCCTGACGTCCGGTAATAAGGACAGTGGGAAGCTGATCAGACAGCTCGTTAACACTCAATTAATGTCGCTCTGTACGGCGCAGCAGTAACTTTTAAAAAATGTATGCGCGCAGCCGAGGTGGAATGAAATCGCGACGGCAATTTCCAGAGGGTCTGATCCGGGGCTGCCGGGGTGCGTGTGCGCAATTGAAGTGGAATTAAAAGTTGAAGTGCAATTTTTTTTAGGTGAATGCAGTCACTTTACACAGTACAGAATCAGTTCATTTTTAATTTATAGGTGCAATTAAAGCGCGCTAAGAATAAAATTCATAAATCTTTAGCTAAGTGACCGTGATTCTTCTGAAAACTCTTTTTTTGTTCCTCCTGATGCGGGCGATGTGGGCACCTGGTGTGCCTGGAATGATAATAGCAGCCAGCTATTCCCCTTCGCCCTCTTCCCTGTCAATCCTGCGCAGGCTGTATTAATCCTGCCTGGCTGTGCCCTTGCCGTGCTTGCTTTGCACCCGCGGCTGGAGAAGGGTTCAGCCGCAGGTTTAAGTGTCGGGTTTTGGGTGAGCTGAGCCGCGGGGGCAAATTCTCGCCTGGGTTATTCGTTCAGCTGCAGAAATGGAGCACGGGGCCCCAGAAACCATCCTTCCTCTAGCTCCGGGGAGCTGTCGGCTCTGCTTTGCACGTTGCGGCACCGGAGATGCAAAGGGACGTGGCCCTGAGCATCGCGGGGCTGAGAGTGGTGGTTGTGGCCGTAGTGGGAGCCCGGCAAGGAGTTGCATGGAGAGGTAGTAACTGGCAAAGGAAGGAGGAAGCAGGGCTCACGGTACTCCTCTGGCTCTCAGAAGAGGTGTCTTGGTCTGTAATAGCTCTGGAGGGTTTTTCTTGACATGGGTGGAGGAGGATCTCTGTCACTTCCCATCATTTTCCAGCTGGCCAGACCATGGCCATGCTTGGCGTAGCATGGCGGGAGGGGTGGTGACCATCTCTGCATTTCCCTAACGAGCTCTGGCTCTGCTAACGAGCCTGTTGCTCCTTGGCAAAGCAGGTCCAACCGAGAACCTCTGCTCTGAGGGGGGCACAGCTTTGATCAGGGGATGCTGCTTGTCCCCTGCGTGGTTGGAGGGGGATGATTCCCCACCGGCCGCTTTGTAACTCAGCTCCCTCCAGCCATTCATCGCTGTCAATCACAGATTCATTTAAGGGCCTGATTCCCCCCTTCTTCCTTTTCTTTCTTTTTTTTTTTTTTTATTACATCTGCACACTCACTCATGCAAAAAATTACACGATTTCAGCGATTCAGCTGACTCTGGTCTCGGATCGCGAGGGCTGCTTAGCACCGCCATCACCATTCAATTAGCCCCAGCACACAAAAGGGACGTGCTGGAATAGTACAGCCTTGAGATGAAAAGCTGCTCTGTCCTGCGTGGAGTGCTCCGTGGGGACCACCGGCACTTTTCCCAGACACACGGCACACACCAATCCTCAGCGCTCATCCTCTGCCTGCATCCTTTGGGATGGCCATGGGGACCGGGTCTGGGAGGTTGGGTCCAGTCTGAGCGTGCCAAGAGATGCACCAGCCAGGGATTTAGGTGTTTGGCTGCTTTGCACATAGCTGGTTACGTGTCTTCTGCAAAATCCAGGGTGGACGCAGGGTGAACCCGTCTGTTTTGAGCATCTTCATCCTCCCAGGGGACAAATCGCCCCCCTGCAGCAGTGGTACCCAGTGTGTTGGGGCTGGAGGAGCCCTGGCGTTCCCTGCTGCATCCTCAGCTCTTTGGATGTGCCCTGAAGGATGCTGTGGCATGGGGAGGCCCCCCAACTCTATTGCAGACCCCATATCCGTGGCGTTTGCAGGTGGGCTGCTTGAGCCGGGGATGAGATTCCACACATGGCTGGAGCCAGCGCTGGGGGGGCGGCGTGAGATCTTCCTTGCAGTTTATAGACTAGAGAAACCCCGCCTTTCCAACACCTTCCCCCTTTCCCCTCGGAAAGCCTCGATTCTGCTGCTGAAGCGTGGTTTGCAGGAGAGGTGCCCGGTGCTGAGCACACGTGCCGGTGCTGGGACTGAAGTGGGATCAGCCGCAGCTCCCAGCCATCCCAGTTATTTCTTTCCTCCCACCTCTGCCCTGGAGTAGGAGCTGGTACAAAGCCGCAGGCGGGTCTGTGCTGTGCCAGGAGATCAGACTCCACGCTGGCTTTGCCCAGGAGCCGTGTGGATGAAATATTAAGCGCCGGGGCTGGAGCGGTGCGGGGACAGCAGCAGGCGTAATCAGATGAGTAGTTCAAGGTCTGGCATCCTTTGGGGACACGTGTGATTGATCAGCCCTCACAAAAATAAATAACCCGGCCCTTTAGATCTATGGAGCAATTTTAAATTTTTAATAAATCTGTATGTATGGGGAGGGATAAGTCAGCGCCCTGCACTCTGTGCCTGTGGTTCGCTGGGTGAATTTGTCATGCTCTCCCTTTCGGAGGACTTCAGATCCCGCCGATAGGGAGTTTAAAATCCCTGTCCCATCTTTATCTTGCTGAGGTGTGACAGGGAGCTGGGCTGTTATCAGCCTGGCTGGGGATGCTCTGACTCTGAATGGAGAGGGGTGAGCCCCAAACAGGGGTTTGCTGGCCCGTGGTGGCCCCGGGTTTGCAGAAGGAGGAGGGTTGAGGGCCAGGGGTTCGATACAGCCCAGAGAGCCCATCGGTTCCTGCTGGAGAGAGTAGCTGGTGGTCAGGGCACAGGGTTTGCTCCTCTGCAAGCGTGGAGGTGGAGGCAGAAGGATCCCGGTGCAGCTGGGTTGCACAGCTGGAAGCGCAGGACCTGCATGAAGGCAAAATGCACCTTTCCTCTGGCTTGGTGTAGAGCTCCTGGCAATGTGGATGCTGTCGCTTCCCCGTGCTTGGCTNACAGGGGTTTGCTGGCCCGTGGTGGCCCCGGGTTTGCAGAAGGAGGAGGGTTGAGGGCCAGGGGTTCGATACAGCCCAGAGAGCCCATCGGTTCCTGCTGGAGAGAGTAGCTGGTGGCCAGGGCACAGGGTTTGCCCTTCTGCAAGCGTGGAGGCAGAAGGATCCTGGTGCAGCTGGGTTGCACAGCTGGAAGCGCAGGACCTGCTTGAAGGCAAAATGCACCTTTCCTGTAGCTTGGTGTAGAGCTCCTGGTAATGTGGATGCTGTCGCTTCCCTGTGCTCGGCAGTGCTGACAGGTCTGCGCGTGTCATCTGCGCAGCGCCCGCGCTCCTGCTGCAAGCTCTCGGTGGTTGCAATTAGCTTGTACTTAAGCCCAGGTAGTTGCTATAAATTTTTTTCATACGGTGTGTATGACACAGCCATCGGTGTTTTTAAAACTTGAGCTGGCAACAAATTCCTGTAGCAGTGGGAGCCTCTGGAGCAGGGGATGTGTGCCCGGTGCCTCGCTGAGGATGCTCTCAGGCTGGCAGGGGCTGCAGATGCTCAGCGCAGGCAAGGAGAATGCCGGAGGAGGAACCTGATGTCGGCTGGATGGGAGCTGCGGGAAAACCTTCTCCCGGTCCCCTTATAATGTGGCTGTCACTGGGATGGGTTTGGGAATAGTGGGTGGGAGCAGAAGGCAGCGAGCGAGCTGTGATCCCCTCCAGAGCAGTGCGGCGGTGGTGGCATGAGAGGAGATGCTGAGCTGGGCTCACTGGTCATGGCAGTGATGTGACATCGTCTTCCCACGTTGTCCCCAGAGGGATACGGCTGGTTTTCCTTCCATCCCATGGAGGAGTCTGATCAATCCAGGGGGAGGTACAGGTGATGCTGGGGACAGGGGACAGCACGCCCAGCACGGTGACAGGCAGAGGGAGCCCCAGGCTAGAAATCAAGGAGAGCGAGCAGGGAAAGAAAGGTGTCCAAGCCATGCAGGGGATGTGCAGGAGCAGAGGGGCTGTGCATGGCCCCAGCACAGCGCTGGGAGCTGATGCTGGTGCCTCCGGGTGGTCCCAGCACAGCAGAGCTGCGATATCCAGCCCTCGTTAAACACGGCTGCTTGGCTCTTCAGGAAAAGTTATTAAAAGCAAACATCTCCTGCCTCTGCGGTAATTGAGAGCTATCAGTGGAGCTGCAGGATGCTCTTTAAAGGCTGACGGGGGAGGAGAGAGGGTAGAAGAGTGTGGGGATGAAGGCCAGGCAGCCAGCGAGCAGGTTTGCCTTGGGCATCCTGGTAGGCACGCAGCCTCCGGGTCCTGCTGGGTGGGAGGATGCTGACACCTGGTTGTCATCTCCTTTTGTTTCCTGATGGCATCTCTAGCCTTTCAGAGGTGGGAAAGCAAGCGGGCAGCCCTGCTAGCGCGTTAGTTCACGTAGGGTTGGTTTTTTCCCCCTGCATCGGAGGCAAGCCCTGGTGCTCTGTGCCCCCTCCTCTGCTACAGCCAAGCGAGGTGTGACCCCCCCCGCGAGGAGCCAGGGGTGAATTTGTCCCTGTGCGTGTTGCAAACCTTCCCGCTGGTTTTTAAATACTCTCATCAGCAGTGCCCAGATCTGGCATCCAGATTCCCTGCTCAGGTTTAAATGAGGGATTGCATCCCTCCTGTGCTCTGTTTGTTGTCTCAATTTCTCTGATAGCCGGCAAAGATGATTATTTTTTTTTTTTTAGGCGTCCTGTTTCTTGCAGATAATTTTCCTCCTTGAGCGGTCCTGCTTGGGCTTAACTAGGCGAGGGGTTGGGGTGGGGGTGGTTTGCTGAGCTGCCCCGTGGTGAAGGTGTGGGGCCCAGAACGCTGCCTGTATGGCCAAAATCACGGTGTGAGCGGCATCCAGTGCTCTCTCCGCTCCTCTTTGCATCCTTCCTCTCTGACTGTATGTAAAAGCAGCTTTCATCTGGCTCCTTCAGCATTTTCCCTCCCATTCTCTCTCTTGTTTTTTTTTCTTTTTTCCATTAAATTTTTTTTTTTTTTGGAAATGAAGTGAGAGAGGGAGAAATAGAAAGCCCAGATGCAAGATTTCTGCCCATGAAAGGGAAAGCATGGAATACAACAAATTAAATAGCCACCTGGTGAGAAAAAAGGGATTGGAGTGAAAAATGGGGAGGGGTTGGATAAAACCCGGATGAAAAAGGCAAGCTGGCGCTGGAAGGTGCTGGACAGGCCTGGAAATAGAGGCGTAGCGTGGCGGTAAAATAATTGTGTCCCTTCAGCTGAAGTCCACCGCTTGCTTTCTGCCTCGCTAACCCAAGCCTGCCATCCTCCGTTAGCTCCCGCAATATTTTAGCTGCCAGCTCGGGCTCTGTTTCACCAGCGATGGAGAGGACTAGATTAATTAGCAGAGATGGCTTTTACACAGCCAGCCCGGCTCTGCGGGGGGAAGGCTGGGAACTATTTAAAGGGATGAAGATGTACGGCAGCAGCTGCCATCTCTCTGGCTGGTAATGTGCTCGCTCACCTAGCTGAAAATCCATCTCCTTTTGCCCTCTGCCAGTCGTTCCCAGCAAATAAAAAGCAAAGCGAGCTCCGAGGCCAGGGCATGGTGTGAGAGGTGGGGAGAGCAGGTGGATACCAGGAAACTGGAGTGAGATGATGCGTGGATGGAGCTTGGGACCTTGCAAAAGTCCTGCACGTTCCTCTGGTTTGTTACAGCTCTGCCCGTGGGAGCGGGGCTGTAGGTTTCCCCACGCCCAGGATGGACCCAGCAGTCTGGGGGGGACGGTGGGAGCGTGGCTCCCCTCTTCCTCGGCTCGTTAAAGCCCAGCCTTGCCTTCAAGTGACACGTGTAATGAATCCTCTGCAGGGTGCCTGCTGGCTTTAATAAACTGGAATGAACCGAGGGAGAGAATTAACCTGGCAGGATTAGCTCGCTCTGCAGCGGGATGCTGGGGATGGCTCCTCCCGGCCGTGCCGGGAATCTTAACACCTCTCCTGCCTGCGCCTGGCCCTGCCTGCTCTTCCTAAAGCCCCAGCAGCTTAAACTGGGGCAGGGGGGAGGCAGCACCTTTGCTTGAATGATGCAGGATGCCCTCCTGCCCGTTGTACCCCATGGGCACAGTGAGGAGAGGAGGGATGCCAGCCAGATGTGCAGCATCCCAGCTGTGCTGGCTTCCATCCCGCTGCCTCCCTCCTGGAGAAGGAGAGGAGCAGGCAGGATTAAAGCAGCTGTGTGTGTGTTTGGGAGGTGTTTCAGGCAGTGCCAGGGACTGGTTTTAGCTGGGGGTCTTGCAGCCTGGTTTGTCACAGCACGTTTATGTGGAGTCAGGGAGCCTGGTGCCTGAAAACCCTGCAATTACAGTGCATTTGGTGGGGTCTTTTGGCTTTTTATTTTCCGTAAATGGCTTTGTAATGCAGCCCCCCATGTGGGGCACGCTCTGTGGGGCCAGCAACCTGCTTCATGTCCTAAAAGCCAGTCGGATATTCTGCTGGTGCTTTTGGGGAGCACGTGCAGCGAGGGGCTTTCCTGCAATGGCACATCCCCCTGTCCCCCGCCATCCTCCCTCCATGCTGCAGACCCCTGGGAAAAGCTCATCCCAGCAGCTGGTCATTGCAGGTGCCCAGTTGCAGGAGCAATCCCTTGGGATCCTGGGGTCTCTGGACAAGACCCCAATTGCTGCAACCCCTCCGCCCAGCACCTGGGGGAATGGCTGGTTGCGTTGCCCGCCCGGCTCCTCGGCAGGCGAAGGGATGCGGGATGGGTGATGAGGGACCGCATCGCCGTTTGCCAGCCCCGGCAAAGCACGCAGCCGGGAGAACTTTGCTTTTTGCCAGGCTGCTTCCCAGCCGGGCTGCGTGCCCCGGGAGCCGGCGTGCTCCTCCGTGCGCATGGTGCACGCATACTAATGTGCGCTTCCTGCGGTACAGGAGCCTTTCCCTGGCAGATCTTTGAAGAGCAGAGGTGGGTTTTGAGAAACCCTTGATGGCCCTGCTCGTAATTATAATGTAATCGGTGTAATTGAGAGCCCAGGGGCCGGTTTGCATGTTCTTAACGGTACGTGGAGGTTTGTGGGGTTATCCCCCACCTTCCCCTGTTTGGGGGGGGGGGGTTAGGGATGCTGCTGTTGCCAGGGGTGGGTCCTTCCTCCTGCCCGTCTGTGGGGACCAGGAGGGGATCAGGGGGACGAGGTTTGCAGCAAATGGCTCCTTGTGGCCCCGCAGCCCGCGTTTGGGGGCCACCGGAGCCATCCATAATTGATAACGCCCAGGCTGTAATGAGCTCCCAGTCCGGGCTAGGAAATCATTTGCAAGCTGATGTGGATTTCCATGGAGCGGGCTCATTCTCCGGCAGGTTTGCAGGCTTTCAGCTGATATTCAGAGCATGGTGGGGTATGGCAGAAGGTGACGTTTGTACCTGTGGGTGGCTGGTGGGGATGAGTTTTAGCAAGTGCAGAGTGGACACTGCGTGCTGGGGTGTCTGGTTCCCAGGAGAGCGAGGCGGGGGCTCCACGCCCTCCAATTGCTGATGTTAAAGATTTTCCTGGGAAAAATCTGGGTGGAGTGCGTGGTTAGCAGTGCAATGCAGAAACACGAGTGTCCAGCCCAAATTGCATGCAAGGGCAGGCAGGGTGGCTGTGCCTGGCCCCTTCCAGCCCTAAAAGCTGGTGCCTGCCCATGGGGGTACGGTCTGTGATGAGAAGGCAAAGCCAGGGAGGGTTTTGTTTGGATACGGGATTTTGAGGAGTTGCAGGAAGGCATCATCTGCTCTTGTCTTCCCGCCCAGTCTGCAGAAGAAGAAAAACAATCAAAGAAAACCGGGGAGGGCGACGCTGTTAAATCCACTGGGGCTTCGGGAGGATATTGTTTGTGCTTCTTGAATAATGGCTTTTGATATGTAATAATATATTGTGCGGTTTTTGATGGCCAATATTACATTTCTTTTAAATGATATAATCAGCCCTCGGCGTCTCAGTTGATTTAGTCAATTAAGTTTTTAACCTCATGTCTTCAGTCTCATCTGTGAGTAATTTAAATGTGGTGATTTTAATGAAAGTACATCTACCTGTTCATTTATCCAGGCATATCATTGCCCTTTGGATCTCTGGTGGTAGGGAGCGGAGATGCTTTTTCTCTTCTGCATGGAAATGTTTACCAGGGGTGAGGAGACAATAAATTGATTGGCATTAGAGAATTGTTGGGGTTTTTTGTTGTTTTTTTTTTTTTTTTTCCCCCTGGAACAATCCAAATATAACAGATACAGCAATTTCCAAAGCGAAGTGACATGTACATTAAGGCTTTCAGAAAGGACAGCAGGCTTGCTTCTAATTCTGGGCTTGCATTTAACCCCGGGAGGAGGTGGCAGTGATGAACCCCCAGCTTAGCATTGCTCAGAGAAATCAAGACAAATGACCCGGGGCTCCTCGGGGGCTGGCTTGCCTGCTCCGGGGCACCCTCAATCCATTTTTTGGCCGGGCAGTGAGCACTCTGCACCCTCCGGCGTGGGGTGGACTGTGGGGGTCCCAGTGTGGGCGCACGGCTGGTCCCCTGGGAGAGGTGGCTGGTCCCAGGGGGGTGTCTGCAGGGAAGTTATTTGAAACCAAGCTGGGCGACGTTGGTGTTGGCTTTTTGTTCCCCATCTCTTAAGCTGACATTGCTAAAATACAATTTATTTTGCTTTTTGAAGCGAAAATACTCCAAAGGGTTGTTATATGTGGTTTTCTCACAGAAGGCAACCTGCCTCCCCCTGAAAATGCTTGTTTTAAAATTTTCAGTGGAAAATGCAGACGGTTTTTGATAGAAGCATTTCTATTCATGAGCAGAAGCTCATGGAGATTTGCAAGAAATAAACAGCGTAGAAGTCTCTGTCGAACAAGGGGATGGGGAAGGTTTGAGGCTTGCTTCGGTATAGTTTGCCTGCGGAATTTCAACAAAAAATTCCCCAACAAAAGTGTCAGGGGATGTTTTCCCATCAATCCGTCTCCTCCTGACCTGGGCTGAATGTCCTCGGTGCAGGGGGGGTTGTCACCCTGCTATAGGACACAGCCTGGTGTGAATGGTCCCTGATGTGTAGCTGAAGGTAAACGAGTGATGAGTGTGTAATGAATTCACCAGGCTCCAGCAGCAACTTCTTCCTTCCCGTGTGTCCCCTCCTTGCATCGAGTCCGTGATGGGCAGTGTCTCATCTTGGAGATGATGTGGGCTGATCCCCGAGCCTCCTGCCTGGACGCTCTCATTTTCAGGCTCTGCCTGCTTCTCCTCGCTGAAGCTTTGGATCTCCTTCCCGCGCTGGCTTGAGGCTCTTTCTCTAGCCCCTGCCACGGGTGTGATGGAGCTGGTGATGTTTGGGAGCGCGTGGCTTTTGTCGCAGCAGAGGCTCAGCTGTGTCTGTGAAAACAGAATTAGAGGTAGGGTTTAATCATACAAGCTCTGGAAATGTGGTAGATTAAATCTTTTTGAGGAGGGTGGCTGAGCACTTTATTTGCTGTGCAGGAATCTTCAGGGGGTCGGAGACTGGAGAACTGGATTTAAAGCTTTTAAATTCCTTTTTTTTAAAAAAAAAGAGGAGTTTTTTTTCCACAATGCACTGTTGGACAGGAAAGACTTTAAAGTGATGGTTAAAAAAGCCAGAGAGAGAGAAGGATGGGTGGAATGGAGACACTTGTCGAAAACAGACATTAATAGTGTTGTGTTGAGTTGTCTGGCCACGTTTAATCCTTAAAGCATGGGTCCGCTCTGGGAAGTGATTTTTTTTGTGGGGGAGGGAGACCTTTCAGGCCCTCTGTGTTGTTTCTCACTGCCTTTGAGGACAAATTTATTCTGTGGAGAAATAGTGTCGGTCGGTCCCAGCCCCATCCCCTCTCCGGCTGCTGCAGCCTCCAGCACCCGAAGGTGGCCGTGAATGCGGGCAATGCTGAGAGCTGTGGGACCCCCACCTTGGGGGGGTCCAAGGGCCGTGTTTAAGCTGAGATTGGTGTTCTCTCTGGAATTGGGTTTTGTTTTGTTTTGTTTTTTTCCCATCTCGGCGCTGCCTGCCAGCTCCAAGAGCCTTGCTCGGGGGAATTGGTCCCGTTCGGTTGCCTCTTAGACAGCCTGCTCGGGGACGTTCCCTTGTGTTTGTCTTGCATTTTTCTTAATTTCACGGAGCTGAGGAGATCGATGGGAAGGTAGGCCTGGGATTTAAGCCTGCCTATAGCACAGCTCCATGACTGATGACCCTGGCAGCCACTGCTGCTCTCAGGGGTGGGAGCTTGCAGGGTGGCTGGTGCCGGCTGCAAGCCGGGGGCTCAGTACTGCGGGATGGGTGACATCCCAGGAGGGATGCTGTGACCTTCCCACACGTGCTCATGTCTGGAGACTGAGGGATACCCATGGGGGTCGTGATGCTGTAAGTGGGTTTTGAAGCCTGGTGATGGCTGGACCCTGCCCTGGGAGCTGCAAAGCAAGGAGAGCTGGTGGGACCGTGGCTGCCCGTGTCAGTGGATCGGTGCTGCTATATCGGGGATGCTTGTTGCTATAGAAACGCACGGTGGCAATGTGCTTGTTTGGAGGGAGGTGGCACTGGGATGTTGGCAGGAGCCTGATGTGGTCATGCTGTGGTTTTAGCAGGTGTCACTGCGCTGTTTCGACCTGGTGCAAGTGTTTTTGGTCCATAGGTGCTGTGTGTGTGGGAAGGAAGGGTTGGCTTGGGTGATGGCTGCAGCCGCTGAACCCTGACGGTGGTGCAGGTGATGGGGAGAAGGTCGCTGTTGGTGGTGCTCTGCCGTTCCCACTTTCTCTGCTCTGATAGCTGCTTCCCACTGTTAAAATGGTCTGCGTAGCCCCAGCTGTCCCCAGGGAGAGCCCCCTCCATCCCTCAAGCAGTGTGGCAGCCTCCGCCGCCCACCCCATCCCGAGACCCCCCAGCCTTCCTTTTAATGGCCCACTTCCACCGAGCAAATGAGGCAGCGCCTGCACTCCCTCCCCTCGATCTGCCATCGAATTAGCACTCCATTAACTTAACGAGGGCTCTCCCAGCTGCCCTGGACATGGACATAGCGTGCGGCGCTGCCAGCCGAGGGGGAGGCGGGAGCCAGGCTTGGCTGGACGCGGGGGCTGCGGCAGAGTGATGCTGCTCAGATTATGATGCTCCAGCATCCTTTGTGACCCATTCTGGGTCATTGTCCCATGGCCAAGGGGGACAGAGTGGAGTGTGGTGACCCTCAGAGGGGGTCCCCTCCTCGCCGGGTGGCCAGGCGATGCGGCAGCCCTGCCTCATGCAGCACCCGCTCCCCCTGCCAAGGCTTTGTTTGTTGACAGAGTTAAATTTGCAATTTCATGGCTTGGTTACAATGAGTTGAGTTTATAAAATTCATGAGCTGTTAGGAGGTGTTGAGAGGAGGGACGGCGAGCGAGAAGAACGTGCTGGTGAGTCAGCAGGCAGCGGGGATGCTGCCGGCACGTGCTGGTGGGGGTCCATCAGGGACGTAGCCCAGATGCTGCGGTGATGGGCGCTTGGAGGAGGGCTCAGCCTGCTGGGGGACCCTGGCGCTGGGTCAGAATAGGAATCTGGGGGGTTTTGGGGCTCTCATTGGGAATCCATGGAATGAGCTCCGTTCCCTGGAGCTCAGGAGGGCTGGGACAGAGAGGTGCAGCTCCCCCGAGCAGTCACCATGCAGGTGATGTGCTTGAGCTGATTTATCCCTTTGCATTTGACTTTTCTGTGGGATTTTTGGGGGGATAACTTGGGAGCAGTGCAGCTTTCCACCGGCTGATCCCACCCTCCTCCCTGCCTGGCCACCGTGTCCTCTGTCCACCCAGCAAAGGCGATGCTCCTCCAGCAGCTGCTGGATGCGCTACAGTGGGAATTGAAAGGCGAGGTGTCAGGAACGATCTAAACAAATATTAGCCAATTAATATTACATGCCGGGAGCTCAGAGGGAGGAGGAAGGCAAGGATGCAAAGCCGGGCGGTACCTGTCCTGCATGGCAATGGCCCGAGCCCCACGCGATGCGAGCAGGAGCCAGCGGTGTGCATGCGGATGCGGGTATGTGCCTGTTCCTGCAACGTCAGGAGGAGGCAGATGTATTTCCACCTTCCGTACCCATCAGAAAGCACCAATCGGACTCCACTGGAAATGCTAAGCTGTTGATTTTTCGGTGTTCCTCATAAACTCGTCGTCAGTCACTGCATGGTCTGTCACACTGTAGGGTTGTTCATAGATCCAGGTCACAAAGAGGCACCAAAACTCCCTTTTCCTCCAGTGTTTGTAGGGAGATGGACTCCCCAGGCTGTGCTCAAAGGCTTGGCAGCATCTGTGCCTCCTTTTTAGGAACATGGTAAATGAAACCCAGAAGGTGTTGGTGGAAATGGAACTGGAGAGCAAGGCAGGCAGGAGATCTCACCAGGATCTCCGAGATGGCCAAAACCTGTAAAGGGGGGATGCTCCAGGCAGACACCCAGGACATCGGTCTTTTACTGACCTCTCCAGCAGCGTTGTCCATGGAGCAATGCTGTAGTTGCCCTGTTGGGCAGTAATTAGTAATCAGTACCCCCTGAGCTGGATGAACCTCTCCATTTGCAGCCGCTCACCATGTGAATGTCTCCCTGGGAAGCCACTGGGTTTTCTGGAGATCCTCATGGCTCAACCGTAGGGTTTCTCTTTCTCAGGAAGGTTGCGTACGTGACGTATGTGATATATAAGATGCAGGACCCAAGTGGGGTTCATGGTCCTTCAACTTACGCGTGGCTGGAGCCTCTCTGGAGGAAGGTCTCACTCTCGTACCTTGCTACTGGGGCGCGTATTTTCCATCCGAAGTGTTTTAATCACCCAATTTGTGTTAAGGAGCATCAGATTTTGGTTTCCAGCTGTGCTGGCACAGAAGACGCTGTCTTGTTAATGAATCTGGACTTGAAAGGTCTTGTGTGCGTGCGGGGAGACATGAAAGCCCGGGGAGGGGAGAAGACTTCAAGGTGCCTCGGGAAATTGGGGGTAAGGACAGGACAGAGCCAAGAGACAAGACCACCCACAGCTCGCGCTGCATTGTGCTCCATCCAATATCCAAATTTTCGTGTTTTAAGAGGATTATCAGGTGTCTGTTTGAATTACTCTGACATGAACAGCCGGTCAGAAAAATGTACATTCATTTGAAAGGTCAAGTACATCTGATTTCTGCGTTTGGTATGCCGGGGCTTATCCTTTCAACTCTCCCTTTCTTAATGAGATTCTTGTTTCAAAGCCTCGCGCTGCGCGCACGGGGTTTGACGAAGTCGAGTGCGGCGGATGTAGTTTTTGTTAACGTGTTTACCCTTTTATCTGCCCGTCCTTTGAAAGCTCTGTGCTAGACAATGAGGATGCAGGAGGACGGCCAGGAAAATGAGCCTTTTTTGGGAGATGGAGAGATGGAGATGCAATAGGGCTTTTCTGCATCACCAGGATTTTTTTTTTTTTTTTGGGCATGGGGAGGCTCGTGCAAATGGAGAGGGGGCTCGGAGGCTTTGGGAAGACCTTTGGCCACAGCGGGTGGCTGCGGGCTGGCAGCGGGGTGTTGGCGACTCCGGCGGAAACCGCGACGGAGATAAAGCCGAGTTTGGCCTGGCATGGCAGAATGGTGCTTCTTGATTAAATTAATGCGTATTGATATTTCTCCTGTTGTTTTGACTTCACAGGCTGTTTAAATTCAGGCTTGTCACAACAAAATACAAAGGAGGTTGCTTGGAGATTGATTTTTTTTTCCTTCTTTAATCCTGTCTCTGAAGAGGAGTATTTTAAAATTTTATTTTTTTTTTCTCCCCGCTACTTCCAGGTTGACAGCCGGAGAAGGCTGCAAATGTTAAAACTGTTGCGCAAATAATTATGTTAAAATGCCGAGCATACATTATGGAGGAAGGCACTCCTTGATTGTAAAGTACGAATCAATTTTCTGCGTCACAAAATTACTGACATCGGAGTTTGCTTTGGTGATTTATTCCCTCCGATGACGATTTGGTGGCTGCTAGCCTACTTTCCCCGGAGAGTATTTTTTTGATGGGTGAAGCTTTGGTCTCCTCTTTGCTGTCAGCGCCGTCTCCTCCCCGCTTGCGCGATGGTCCCCTCCGATTCTTAAAAATAGATTTTTTAATGCAAGCTGCATCCCCCCGATGCTCCGCCGAGTTAAATAATGTAGTCACAAAAACCAAATATTGAATAATGACTGAGGAAAGGATTAAGGGAGCCAGCCAAGGAACAAAAGAGAGATTCTCGAGTGTTTTGAACACAAAATGGAGCAGACAGAGATGCACAGGAGCTTTTTCTCTCTGAAGCCCTAGAGGACACAGATCAGAGGGGTCCCCCCAAGACCATGGTGTCCCCCGTCCCCCCCGGCCAGCTCAGGTTGCAAAATACCTAAATATGTGCTTAAATCCAACCTTTGTGACAAGCCCAGCTGATCTGAGGGATTTCTGTTGGAAATAAACATTTTTAAGAGGAGGTGTGGGGAAAATATCTGTTTTTTCCTGGTGGAAAGTTCCCACGGGGGTTTTTCTGTTTACTTCTGGGCTCGCTTTTTGGTACGAAAAGGTTGTTTTTCTCTTATTCCTGTGGAAGGCTGCAGTCCAGGCAGCACCATCAACCCTAATTCTTTACTTGACTCCGTTTTTGTGGGAAGATATAAATAAAAAGTGCCAAGAGGGGAAAAAAAAAAATCGCAGGCGTGTAATTTCTGCTGCGATTCGTGAGGTTTTTCTAGTCCACCTCTAACTTGTTGAGCTGCGGTAACCATGGGGTGGGTAGTTGTTGGGTACTCAGATGGTGAGAGAGAACTAGACTGAAGGAACGAGCTTCTGGTGTTGCACAAAAACTTATGTAAATGCCTTTTGTATAGCTTGAAGAAAATCTAGGACTCTTCGAAATCTAGAAGTCAGAAATTCATCTGGGAAGCCGTGAATTCCATTAGATGTCTTTTGTGTGATAAATTCCAGATATTGGCCAGAAGCATCCCTGTTCAGCTGTGGCAGAAGGGGTCACTGGACCTTCTGCTGGTTTCTTTTGTTTCCTGGTCGGTCCAGAACAGGTTGAAATGTTATTTAGGAAAAATTGCAAGGTGATGATTTATATGGCAGGTGACACTGGAAAGCACATTATTCTAGGAGGAAGCATGGGATGGGATGTATTTACTGCCTGTCTGGGCAAATTATCCACTCTCAGATGTCTGACGTGTGCTTGCGTAGAAGATGCGTGCGTCCAAAATAGCTGATAAAGTGCATGCAAAGAATAACAGTTTATAAATGCAACCCCCCTCATGGCTATTGCCGCATCCCTTTAACTCCCTCTTTGGAGAAACTGATCTGAAGTGAAGAAGCTGGTTTTGAGCGAGCGAGCACACGGACAAATTTCATTTTTGCTGTCGAGGTGAGGCGAGCAGGGCTTGTGCTGGGGAAAGGAGGAGGATGTGTGTTCGCAGGGACACGGGTGGCAGATATTGCAGCTGCAGAGGCCAGCGTCGTGTCTCGCCTCTCCTGCTTAGCGGGGTTATAATGTCCCATCCCGCTGGGGAAACTCCTCATTTGAGATCAAGCAAATTACCCTGGGCTGGCTGCTACTATTTCTCCGTCTTGTCAGGCTGGCTGTGATTTAATATTTATCCGTTTTCACCTTATATTTCTTACTACTGAGTGAAAAAACCCTGGGAAATAATGAAGCGGAGGTGGTGAACTCTCAGCTCGTGCCCTGTAACGGGACCGCAGCTCACAGGCAGGGATGGTTTGGGAATTGCAATGTGCTTTTCAGGACGTGACCTCCGCCGTGTTAGTCGCTTGTGACCCTTCACATCAAGGCTGCTTTAGGCCATATCTATTACGGATGGATCGCCTGTGTTTGCAGGACGATTGCCTTTTTTTTTTCTTTCTTTCTTTTATTTTTTTGTGTGTATGCCCACGGAGAGCTTGGGATCTCATCTGGCTTTTAAGTATTTACTTCAGTAATCTAGCAGGTATTGTAGGTGGATGTGTAAATTAGTGTACTGCTGTTTACATAGGAATGAGTGTCTCGTATAAAAACAATTTACTTGCAAAAGACTTCATCCTGCCTCCAGAATATGTTTGAATCTTAACACAAGGCAGAGTAATTTAATCCCCCCTCCAAACCCATACGTTGTTTGCCTCTCGTTTTTTCCAGCAAATTTTACCTTCCTCAGAAGATAAATCAATTTGTAGCAGCTATTGGCAGCTATTTAAGCTAGCGAATTGAAGAGCTTAATTAGGGAAAATATATTAAAGGATCCGAGAGATGCTAACCCATTCGGTGCCTCCTCTTGGGTACGCGCCTGCGTGGCCCTCCCTGTGTCGGGGCTCCGTAGATCACCTCCAATTTGCTTGTGTTTGCTGCTGCTTTTATCTGAAACGGCATGATCACAGGACTGATCTGCCCTGCAAAACCCAGCAATGCCTTTCTTGACCTGGCCAATTTGGGGGACTTGAAACTTTATTCTCTTCCAATTATTATTTTTTAAAATCAAAGCAATAAGCCTCATTCTTCCCCATTAACAAATAACCTGTGCTGGTGGGAGAAAGCTGCTGGGGCCTCAGTCCCAGCCTATGAAAAGCTGCTGGAAAGTGAATTTTTTGAAAGGAGTTTCGGGCTGCTCCTGTTCGGGAGGGCGAGCATCATGGTTATTGGCTGAGTTTTCCTAAAGCCACACTTTGCAGCAGGGCTTGCCAAGCCTGACCTCTCTGCAGGGCTCTTCCCTTGGGTGGATCCGGGATGCTTAGAGATGAGCAGGCTGCGGGCTGCCTTCAGCAGATAAGATCATCTTGCAGAGGCTGAGAATTCACCAAGCTGAACTCCCCAAGGCTTTCAGCATGTGGGATGGTGATGGGTTACAACAAAAAAAAAAACCACCCAACAATGTTCAGTTAATTTAAGCTTCATCTTGAGGTGCTCTCAGATAACACAGAGTTGATATCAGGATAGTCTTGCTTGAAGAGTATTGTCAGCGCAGAGCGAAGCGTTCTCCATCTGTTCCTGTAGCTGCGAAGAGCCAATATTAGACATCTCCGCTGCAGGCTGGGAGTCCTTAAGTGAGCGCTCGTGGCAAAAGCTTCATGTGGGAAGTTTCTTCCCTCCTTTGCCTTGCTGGAGGTTAACTCATGCCCCAGCCAGCCGGGCTTTGCAAAACTCAAGTGTTCTCGGTGGTATCTAGTACTCATTTAACATCCTCCACTTCTCCCTGAAAGGACGGGGGCAAAAGGGGAAGGTGAAACATCAGCTGGAGAATCTCCTTGTCATCAACTTGAAAATCTCCTAATGACCCAAGAAGTGGTTTCCTTGCTCTTGGAGCTTGTAACAAAAGACAAATCTTGAGGTTTTTCTTCTCCCACTTTGTGGTTGTTTTTTTTTTTTTTTTTGCTCCACAGCAACGGAGATGACAAAGTTTTACCGCCGAGGAAAAGGGTGAAACTTAGAAAAATGAGAAGAGGGCTTGTGACAGGCTAACACCTCAGATTGCTTTGAACGTGATATTGAAAAAGATATACACTGTTTTATTTTTTTTTGTTGCAGAGGGCTTATTCCACGGTAGCATGTGCGTATCCCTGCCCGTGCTCCACGCGTGTGCGTGCACGTGTGTGTGTGCGTGTACGTGCACAGTTATTCTTGCCTCAGCACAATGATTTCCTAACGATCTCTTACCCATCCAAGACAGATTGCTTTTCATGGTTCAGCGGCCACAGCTCAGGCATCCATTTTAATCAATAAAACAGTCAAAAGAGAGAATAGATTTACTTGTTTCTGGTTTTTTACATTTAATTGAAAATTTTTGAGTGATTACAAACATAGACATTGTATAGATTGCGGAGTTTAGAAGACAATAAGCGCTGAAAGAAAAATCTTCCCGTAGCCTAGCCTCTTCTACCGTCGCCGTGCACAAGAGATGTCGGTGGCTTGTGCCTGGCTGTGTCCTTTCTTCTCCTTGCTCGTGGCTTGTAAAAAAAGGGATGGATTTGATGGGGTTTTACCCAGACATCGCAGGGAGTGTCCGTGCCGGTCTGTGATGAGCACCGTTAAATCCTCTTACCTGCGACGAGGGAGAATCTCCCTTCGCATAGAACATACGAGCCCCAAGTGAAACCCAACACGTGTGTTTTAACGGGCTGTAAAAACTCCCCAGCTCCAATAAAAAGGGTTTAATTTTAATGAGAGCTGGTTGAAAAAGGGGAAAAAAGGCTTTTGGTCATCAATAGGGGGAAAAAAAAATTTCAATCTGTTTTCAGCACTCCTTCCAGCCTGTGCCTCTGAGATGTCGAAGCCAAGCCCCTTCTTCAGAGGGGGGCTGTGGGAATAAGTTGTTGGTGGGTAGGAGGGGTTGGGGCAGCGGGAGGAATGGAGATGAAGGTGTCAGAGATATTTGCTAGTGCCCAAAGGGGAATGCTGCAGTGGGATTTATCCCTCACTAGCAGGTGGGTTAACCTTTTCCCCACTGGAATGTTGCATTTAATTCTTTCATCTGTTCACTGCTGTCAGTGTGCCTGGAGAGGTGTGTGTGTCTAAGGATGTGTGTGTTTGCAGGGCTACCACGTATAGAATCAATTTCTTGAAATGTTAATACGTGCATGGAGCAATGTCTGGTTTTGGGGAACAGGTTGCTGGACCCCTGTGGTTTGCAGCTCAGAGTGATGCCCAAGAAAGTCTGCCTTTCTTCTGGGGGGGGTCTTTGGGAAAAATAGCAAGCCATCTCGTCTCTCTAGTTAGTAAGCCTGGAAGCAGCACAGCAGCTGAACATGCAAAAGTCACAGACCCCTAACTCCAATGAATGCGGGAAAGCTTTAAAAATAGACCCCTGCGCTCTCTGCGGAATGAGATCTGATTTTCCTTTAAGTTGTTTTTAATAACTGGAATTACCCAAAATCGGTGTTTACCGGTTATAGGCTCGCTGGCGAGCTGCCTGTTTGGTGCCCATGGTGATACCGTTTACACCGGTGCTGCGCGATAACCTCTCGAGCGCGCGGGTCTCCTCGCAAATTAAGGTTGAACCTTGTGTGCCGGGTGCGCTCCGTCTCCCGGGCAGAGAATTTCCTCGATGCTTTTATTGTCATCTCCGATTTACTCAGCTTGGTTGCCTGCTGGAAGCATATTCGTTCCAGCGTGGGCCGGGATGTGACTCCGGAGGAGCGGCTGTCATCTTCCATCTAGTCAAGGGCAGCTGTGCCCGGTGTCGCTGTCACCTCGCAATAAGCGTGGCATCGTCCCCGACGGTCCAAAACCAGGGTGCGGATCTTGGGAAGGAGATGCCCACTTGACACCCCTCCCAAAATCTGGTGATAGGGAGGTTTGAGGAGAAGAAGGGGTCTCGGGGTGGTTTTGGTGACATAGAGGCATTTTTGTCTTGCTTATCGCCGGTACGATGGTGCGAGGGGTGATGTGCGAACACATCCTGAGCAGCTTGCAGTGAAAAGAATTTTGCTGTCAGAAGGAAATTCATAGAGTCATGGTAGTTCCTCTCGGCAGCATTTTGACTCTTTAGCCCTATGGCATTTTTACAGATTTTGGGTGAGTTTTCCTCCCTTACGCCTCCCCAGAAGGCAATGAACGTTTTGAGGAGTAACAGAACCTTTTTGTGACACAAAAATCAAATTCTCCTTGAGGAAAAAGCTTCCAATGGAGAAGTGTGGCCGGTCCAAAGGAGGGGGGGACTTAATTTACTATAGTAAGACACTTTGAGAGCTGCAGATGAAAACGGCAATTTAAGTGCCTAATATTATAATTATACACTGATGTGTTTTATTAATGGGATTGAATGCTCATAGCTTTGTAGTAATGAGCTTTTTTGAAGATCCACATAATAGAGTTTTCTGATGGTAAGGACCCCGGGCGTGCTGTTCCCTCTAAAAAGCACCTGGAAACTCCTGGAGTGTCCAGGGACGGGGTTAATTTGTTGACTTGGGTGATAATTAGTCACCCATCTCCTAGAAGAGCCCTTCTTGGAGGGGAAGAGGAGTCCAGGGCTCCCGCTTGAGGTGCCATATGGATGATCTGAGATATCCTATTGTGGTGGGACAAGTGACTCTTGAGCAGATGAAGTGTTTTGGGAAGCTCGGAGATGAAAGGTATCATGTTGACAAATTAGCACTTAGCAGATTGCTAGTATTAAAGATCTGTGGGTTTGAACAGCGCGTACATTCGGTCCTTTCTAATGCGGGGGAAAGAAATAATTTTCCTGTGGTGTAACACCGTTTCGAAGGCACTTGTGGTAATGAATGGGAACAAAACATCAAAACCTGGAGTGTTTGCATGGGCCAGGGCACCCCCTCCTACCAAAATTAGGCTGGGTGGGTTAAAGTGGTGCACGTTTGTAGCTTGCATCTTGCTTGTGTATTCCATCTGAAAAACCTGGATTTGGAGATGGAGAAAGACTTTAAAGACAGATTTCAATTTTAAACAAAATGTTGAAATGAGATATTTTGATGATTTAATTTTTTTTTCCTTAGAGTCAATTTTTCGTCACTGACTTTCCCATGAATAAATTTTGACTTGGATAAATCAACATATAGTATTAATAGACACATTAATTATATAACTGTTAGTGCATAAGAATTCTAGACTTTCTGAGACTGAATAGGGAGAGCATCGAAAATAAAGTAGCAAATTGTGGAGCTGTTACAGCCTGGACTGGGTATTTCTTATTATGTATCTTTTGACAGGAAAAAAAAGTAATTTTTCAGAAGACAGCACAATGTTCTTTACAAATCTTGCTCTTGCTTTTCTCTAAATGCTTCCCTTTTATCCAAGAGCGTAATTAGCTTTTGTTAACTTTTGTATGGGCAGTTTTCGTTTTACACTTTCTTTGGAAGCTGTGGCTGCTTTTCTGAAATAGCTGGAAGTTCTGTTTCTTCCCTCGGCGTCTTTAGTCCCAAATTTTCACGAAGAGTGAAATTAATGTTTGGCCTCCCCTCACTAGTTAGGCAACCTTGATGCATTTATTTAGGAAGTGCAAAGCCAGGCTAGTTTTCACCCTTCTCCCTTTGATAATTAACCCCATAGGTACAGTCGTATTTTATTTGGCAGCTTGACTTGAGAGCCTGCTGCTGGGAGATGAGCCATGAGACGAGAAACAGCAGCTTTGTGGATTTTGTAGCTTGCTGATGCTCCCTGGAGCATCTCCTCCTTGGTTCTTGCCTGTCCGTCTCAACCTGGATCTTTCCAAGGATGATGGAAAAAGGTCTTAAGGAAGGAGAAGTGGAAAGGTGGGAATGCAGATGGGCAAATGGGGTGGAGTCCAGAGTGGATGGACTTTCACTGCGTTTCTGAGTGGATGCAGGTGGCTGCTCCCATAGGCAGTGTCTGCATCGAAAAGCAAAACTTTCTAGATGTCTTCAGGGCAAAACCTACTTCTCTCTTCCTGTGGCTGAGAAACCGTGTCCTCAGTCACCCGTGGCAAGCTGGGTTTTGGAGGAAGCTGGGTTTTGGGTGGGTGTGATGGCAAGAGATGGGAAGATCCCTGTCCCGTGCGTTCACCTCCTTGGCTGCATCCCTTCTGCTCTTCCCATCCGTGGTGGCTGTCAGTAATGAGATGGGAAGACTGGGCAAGGAGACAGCTCCAGTGCCACCCTGTCCACCCCCACATTACCCTGACTTATTACCTTGTAATAAATTGAACCATTCCACTTCATTATTTCATATTTGAGGAGATTTATAGATTGTCCTGGTGGCTGAAGAGGCAGTGATTAAAGGAGCAGTGTGCTAATGAATGAGCCTCAGCACAAAGCCTTTTTAATTAATGCACAGCCCAGGGGCTGTAAACGGCTTGCTGATAACAAGCCTGGCCCATTCAGGACATGAACTGACAACTTTGCACAAAATGAAGGCTTGTGTGGAGACACAGGTACGGTATTGAAATGGCAATTAAGGCTAATAAACCGATTTCGTCTGCCTATCCATCGCGGCGGTGCTGGCCCTCCTTCGGCATGCCCGGCCATTTCTCTGCCGCGGGAGTAATGGCAGGTGGAGATCTCATTTGGCTCTTCCAGCCTTTCTTCTGTGATTTAATTTATGGCCTGGCTGCCGCATCTCTTCCTTCATGTGGCTCTTTCAGTCACATTAGAGATTTTTACTCCAGGCTTTTCTGAACTCACTTGAAATTTCCCTGAGTCAGATTTTCTCTAGCATTTCCTCCCCCCACGTTTTTTTTTAAACCTTTTCTAATGGAGTGTCTTGCTGGGAGAGAAGGCAGTGAACTTGTCGACAGTTGTCCATCCATCCATCCATCCATCCATTCTCAACAGCGGTCTTGTCGGAGCAATTGGCACAGCAGAGGGTGGGCTGGCAGGGCTCTGGGAAGGGAGGGAGCCTGCCAGCGTGAAATGTCAGCTTGCTGCAGGATGCCCTCCAGCCTGCCCGTGGTTTTTAATGGGTTTTGTGTCCCCTTTCTGGGTTGTGGTGTTGCACAGTGTTAAACAGGCTCTGTGCTTTGAAAAAAAAAGACTTTGGAAAAGTGCATTGAGGGACAAGTCAATGCTTAAATAAAGGATGGTGATAAACTGGAGGTTCCTGTGCAGCAGAGCATCATCCTTGGGAAGTGAGGGGCCAGATGAACAGCGCAGGTAGGTCATTGCTGCTCCACTGAATTTGGAGGAATTACCCCAATTTGTGCCAAATCCGGCATGGTGGTGCTCTGGTGTGTTTAACTGCTGTCAGTAGGGGATGTGGGGAGAGGAGTTGGTGGACTTTTGAAACAAAACAGAAAAAAAAAAAGAGCAAAAAATATAGATGATGCTGCCCGTGGCCTGCAGATTTAATGATATTTACCCCTTTGATTGATGAAGATGATGAACGAGGCTTCGTGGCCTGTTGAGGGTGAAGAGTCTAAGTACCAGGATGGAGAGTGAATCAATCACTTCTCCGGCTCCCCTGCCAGATGGGTTCATCCGTTAACTGCGGTTCCCAACAGGGTCGTATATTACCCCTGGCTGAGGGACGGCACGTCAGCTATGGCTGCTGACTCTTCTCCGGAGGGATCGATAACCCATGGCGAGTGGAAGCAAGACAGCCTAAATGAAACCACTAAAACTCCTCTCCAACTTTATTTTTTGCGTTAGATTTTGTTTGCTAATATACACGTCCCCATAACACGTCTAGCAAGGGTTGGAGTAGACCGTTGGGACATGCAGTGCTGTTTTCTTCAGGGCCAGGTAGGAGACATTAACATTCTGGAAAGTGCTGCTGGTTTGTTGAAGAATAGTCATGAGTGCTTGCAGTGACCCTGGTTTTTTTAACGGCCTTTACTTAGCATTTGAGCACTTGCTCATCATTTCTGTGTTGAAGCCCGTAAGGCGGTTGTGAAGAATGGTTCTGTCCCTGCTTTGGGCAGAAGGATTTGGGGCTGAGGGTAGGAGTTGTCTCACCTGAGCTCAGACACATGCACTGTTTTATTCCTACAACAGCCAGGGAACTCATTGCTTTGGCGTCACTGAGAGATATCCTCTTCATGCCGTCAAGACGTTGCACCTTCTTTGGCTGTATCTTTATTATTTTGAGTAATATTGACCTTGGGCTCAGCAGAAGTCAGTGAATTATTTGAGGATGTGTTGGTAAACAGGGTTTGAAAAACAGTTGCGCGGAACCGTGTAACAAGCTCGGGACTTGGGATGTTCGTCAAAAGTTTTGGGGTTTTATATTTCCCGAGTTCCACCGACCTTGTGAGCAGAGCCAATGTGATTTATGGCTTTGTGTTATGTTCCTGTGAAACTTGCAGGATTTTGATATAAAATTCTCCTGGCTTTAACTGTCAAGTTTCACCCGAGTCCTGCTTTGGAGACCATTATTCTTTATGTTGTCATTTCTGAAGAGCCTTTTACAGCAGGAGCTCGGCATTATATAGCACTTAGTAACGAGCAGGTTACACTCCTGAGTAAAGAACATTCTGCTGTGTTCAAACCTTTTACGGCGATCATTGCCAGTGTTGATGTCCAGGACAGATGTGTGTGTTTTGCAACGTATTTGTGTAGGGAAACACCATTCTGCTCAAGGAGTTTCTGGTTTGTGATGTAGAGTTTTAGAGGCACTGGAGGATTTTCACATTGAGTTAAATTATTTAGAAAAGTCCCAAGTTGTGTCAGTGGAGAAGGGGAGGCTCCTGCCTTCCGTCCTCTGAGCTACCCTTGGACAGGATCTGTCCCTCTGTTGACTTGATCTGTTGACCTCCCCAACCTATAATCAGGCCCCACAGGAGATCTGGCCTTAATTACCTGGCCTTAATATTATGGGCTTGATGTCTTGGTCAGACAGAGCTGCTGTCACATGCAAAGGTCTTTACCAGCCATGAAGAACGTGGTGGGAACTAACGGGAGGAGGATGTTGTGGTGACACAGAAAAGTAGGAGCTGAGGTCCTTGCAACGTGCGTGTCCAGACCCTGAGTTTTAAGAAGGAGGATGTCGTGGGCCAGGCTTGGTCGCTATCTTGGCACATGCAGACCCAGCACACTAAATTTTCAGCCATGGGTGGTGTGAAAATAGGAGGAGGGGTGTCTTGGTGGCTTTCAAGTGGGGCTGATGGACGGGATGTCTCAGCACTGTGTTTTTCCCTGGTTGTGCTGCAGACTCCTTCTGTGACCTTGGGGGTGTTTTAAAATATTTTTTTTGGTCTTGTATCTGTGCAGTGTGCTCAGACTATGCTTTTTAGGGCAGGGAGCGTCTCTTACAACGTGTCCTTAATCGAGGTTTTCCTCTCGTTTGAAGTTTCTGGGCTCTGCTTTTGATATCAATAACAATCATGGCAGTGAGAGACCAAGGACAAAGGAATGATTCCCAGGAAAATAGAGCAGTGCTGCTCTCCTGTATTGGTAATTCAGGGGCAAGGAATATAGATGAGTTTTAAGAAGGAATAATAAGAACTGGAGAGCTTCAGATGGCAGTCCTAGTGTGGACTGATAGCTGGTGTACGATGAAAGAAGCTTTCCAGACCTCCCTGCACTCTTGTTCTTGGGTGGGAGGGGAAGAAGGGGAATGCAAATATTTCCTGGGAAGATCTGGATGAGTTCATAGAGCAGAGCTCAGCCTAGGCTTGGTGGGTTGTGAGATGGGCCCTGAATCACGGGGAGGGGTGGGGGGGCTGGGGAGAACCCCATCTCCCCGGTAAACCCATGCCAAGCCCAACTTGTAAATATCGTGTGAATTAGAGCTTTTTCGGGTTGGAATTGCTGGCTGAACTCCATGGCTTATATTCAGCCCAGTGCCGTCATTAGAGAGGGGCTTAAACTCGTTATCTCCTTTTCATTAGCGTTAACCATTAACTCTGGGTAGCTGTGTTATTGATATAAATGTCTTTGAAACCTTCCGAGCTCTTGGCTTCGATGGATTTCATAGGCTGGTTGGGGAAAGTGTTTCTTTTCATCAGTTTTGAATTTGTCACTATTTCAGTGGAATCAAAGGGGACTTCTTGTGTTGCAAGGCAGGGAGGATAGAAACACCAGATGTACTTTGTCTCTCTCATTCATTAATTCATATACATTTATCATAAGCCCTCCTATTTGTCTCCTTTTTAAGACAAATAATCTCAGCCCTTCCAATCCCTTGTCATATGGCGACAAGAATGATTTAAAGACCTGGGAAAGTTCCATATGACAAGGGATGCAGGGACTGGGATATTTAGTCTGGGCATCTCGTTTCTTGAAGGACAGAAGAGAGGATGGAGATGAACAAACCCCTTTCTCTGCAGGTGTCCCACTGTCTAATGCATGGACACGCATCTGTCCACCCAGTTTTCTGCTGGTAACACATTTCTGGAGTGTGTTAATTTTAACTTGAGTATGGATTAAGATAAATTTGATAGGAGCTGTCTGTATGGCATTTTGGGTCCTGAACCCAGAGGCGGATGCTGAACATGTTTGGGTCGTTTTCTCCATAGGCATGATTTATAACTTGACCGAGGTTATAGCTGTGGCATTTGTTTAAGGTCTGATCTACATCTCCTGTAATTACAAGGTTTCTTCTAGAGGATTTGGAAGAGCTAGACTGCCTTATTGCTTTCCTCCTGTTTTGAAGGCTGTGCATCCCTGTTTTCCCCCAGTCAGGATACTCGGGCGGAGCAGAGGAGGAGTCACGAGAGAGCAGCAGCTCTGTTTTAGGGTCCTAATCCTATTGTAAATCTTGGATATCTCTGATAATAATCCCTGGCACTAGAACGGGGGTTCCCACGCACCAGTAAAGCAATAGGGTAAAGACCGAGCTCACCCTCCCGGTGCCCTGGGAGCAGCACGGTGAACAACTGGTTGCTTCCCAGAGCATGGCAAGGACATGGGACACCCTGGATGCCAGAAGGGGTGTCCTGCCAGGAGGCATGGCTCGGCGAGGGATGTTTCTTGCAGCACCCTCACCGTATGCCGTGTTTACGAGCTCACTGCGAGCTCAGACGGAACGATTGGGAAATCTCCCCGCGCAGCCCAGCCTCATTTCTCCTGTCCATCCGGTGCTCGCCTTCCCGCGCTCGTATTTAGCTCCATTGATTTATTGGATTGCAGGAATATTAAGAACCTCCAACTATTACTCCTGATTACAACTTCTTGGCGGCTTCATCACTCCACGTGTCTTGCTGTGCTCCGAGGGAGCCCGGCCCCTTCGCTGGTGCTCGGCAGCTGTCGAGCATCAGTTTGTTGCTCTGCTCTTCTCCCCATCCTCTCTTACCCTCCTGAACATGCCTTTCTTGCAGTGACAGGTATTTTTGGGGGGAGAGGGGCAGTGCAGTGAAATGAAACAACTTTCTCAAGTTGAGATGAGCTCCTCTGTAGCAGAGCCAGGGAAATGAGTTGCTTGTGTCTTTGCCTTGATGCTCCCAACGCGTTGGAGCTCCCTTCATTTCTCCTCTGCTGCTCCTTTGCTCCCTTTGGCCATCACCAGCCATCCTGCCATTAGCACTGACTCTTCATTCCTGCTCTTTGAAAACCCCAAAGTCTTTTGCCTTAGAGGCAAAAGTTTTCCCTTCCCCTTAGTTTTCCCTTCCCTTAGTTTTGCCTTCCCTCGGTTTTCCCTTCTCCTCCTTTTTCTGGCTCTGGGATGCTTCCAGAAAGACCCAGGGTCATGCTGAGGATGGATATCTGCTCAGTGGGAAGGCATTTAGCTCCTCTGGAGAGATGGAGATGCCCCTTGCAAAGAGGTGTTGCGGTACCCTGGGTCTGAAGCTGGCCTGGATGGGGAGAAAAATAGCCTCTGGCAGCAAGGGAGGGGGAGAGCAGGGAATTTGGGGTGAGAAAAGTGCTGAAAGGAACAGTCTGTGCACCACACTGTGCTGGGGAGGGCTGTGTGCTACGGGGGGAATGCGGGTGGGCTGGGCCCCCAGGGCTCCAGATGGGGTGTGAGGATGGGGAGGCTGCTCGGAGTGGCTGCGTGTGAGCTTTCCCTCTCGCCGTGAGGGTTTTGTGGGTGTGCAAGGATCCCGTGGGTGTGCGAGGGGGCTGCAGCCCCCGCCACGTGCTCCGCTTGGGCTGTGCGGGGATGCAGCGGAGCTGGGGTGGCGGTGGAGATGGGGCTGATGCAGGGGCTGCTTTTGCAGGGGTGAACCTGTCCCGTGCATTTATCTGTGGGGTGTTTGTCCCCAGGCTGTTGTAGGTGAGGGGGTGCTTTTGTCACCATAGCTTCCCATCCATCCTCATTTGCCTTTGCAACCCAGCGGCAGTGCTTTATAGTAGTGGATGAGACTTCATGGGCAGGGGGGAAAAGTGCCCAAGAGGAGCTCATTAGTGGGGGCAAAAAGAAAGACAAAAGGCATTTAGCTGAATCTGAAAGCCCCACATTAAGATCAAGGCAGCTCTTCCCTCTGCCGTGCCCTCTAAGTGATGCCAGAGGTCCCCCGAAAGCCGGATGGCTGGGGTTCCAGCTCTCTGGCTGGGGTTGCCAGCTGTGGGATGCTTCAGAAATGTTGTCATGTCCCACGCTGGCTGTCACTGCGATGCTTTGGAAATGTTGTCATGTCCCATGCTGGCTGTCACGGGTCAGAGGCAGGGGCAGCAGGGTCCTGTTGCCACATCCAGCCCTTCCAGAGGCTGGGACAGCAGCATCACCTGAGCTGGAGTGTTGGGTCCTGGGCTCTCGGGTCCAGCAATGGGCACACCGAGGGGGTTTGGATGGCTGAATTAGTTGTGAGCAACTATTTGATCCACTTCCACCCCTTGTGCTGTCCTTCCCCTTGTACATCCCTGCTCCCCGGTCCTGCAGCTCCGTGCTGGAGAGGACAGCAACCGCTCACGGAGCAGGCAGCCTGCTTAAGGAGCTAAATTTATTTCATTTTCTAAACTGCGGCTGGGAAAAAATAAGGAGCCATTAGGCTGTCAGTTGTCAGAGCTTTACAGGAGCATCAACACATCGTGTTTTTCTTTACTGAGGCATTAAATGTGTCAAGACCCGTGATGGACTGGATGAGATTCAGAGGGCAGATGGGATGGGGAGCGAGGGCAGGAAGGCTGGCTCTGCTCTCCCAGCGCTGCCGGGCTGTCCAAGCCTTGGGAAGGCTGCACTGTCCTAAGTGGAAAGGCAGCAAACGGGAGTGTTTGTCCCTGTTTTCTCCCCGTCAGGAGGTTAATGACTGCCTGACCACGGCAATATGCCAGGGCGGGGAGCTGACAGGGAGAGCAATGTGGAAACTACAATTTATGTTAAGGAGAATTCAATGTGGATGCTGGTTTTATTATTTTCCAAAGCATAAATGGACTTGGGATTTTTATTTTATTTTTTTAATGAGTTTGTAGGGTGTCCAGAAAACCTCCCAAAACCTTCAGCATCGCCAGGCTCTCCCAAACGCGGTGTTTGGTCTGCACGCACATGAGATGTATGGCAAATATTTTATTTCAGATGCTGGCATATTTGCACTGGCACTGACTGCATTACATGTGAGTGATGAAAGGCCCTGTATAAATATGGTGTTTCCATCGGTATTGATTGCATTATGATTGCAATTACGCTTGCAATGGAGCTGACTGTATTATGTGTGTCATTATATCGGCAGTCATCATTAGTGCTCGCCTCTGGCCAGCTCCTTCCTCCTCCACCCGTGGCTGGAGCAGGAATTGAACCACGGAGGCAGAAGGGCAGAGGCAGGGCTGGCTCTGGGATGCTGTGTTTGCCCAGGGCAACGGTAGGGATGCAACACCTGCTTCTGGGCACCCAGAGAAGCCATCCTGGCTGGTCCAGCAGCTCCTGTGCTGGCGGGGGCTGGCTGGTGATGCATGCATGGTTTCTGGACCCCTGTACAGGTAGCTGGCAGATGCTCTCTGGGCTGTGACTTCTCTGTGCCTTCAGTTCATGTCCCCTTGCCTGCAGGGTGGCCGAGCAGCTCTGCTCTCAGCTCTCCTGCTCTCCCAATACTCTCCTAGGACTCTCCCAGTCTCCCATGTGCATTGCAGCAAAGACCTCTAGAGTTTCAAAATGCCATTTAAAAGTTTGTTTGTGATCTCTGTGCTGACTTCGGCATTACAGAAGGTAATTTCCTCAGATCATCTATGCAGTAAAATATCTTTTCTTTTTTTTTTTTTTGTTTTTTTTTTGAGAGGAGGTGCTGTGGGCTCAGAGGTGGTTTTGATATTTTCCAAGCCAATATCCCTTCCTGCTCAGAACAAGATGTAATCCGCGTGTGTGTTCACGGGCTTGTGCAGAGTGAGCATAAAGTTCCTGGAATAGGAAGAAAGGGATTTGCATTCCCCAGATGCAGGCAGGGGGGTATTGCGTTGCTTTTTGCTGTCCTCTGAAGCCTGTGAGAAGGATGCCCTTTGCTGCCCTGCCCTGGAAATGTCATCCTGGATGAGGAGGGAGTTTTGTGCCTGCTCCTCGCCCGAGGCTGGGGCAGACTCTGTGGCAAACTGATGAAAAGCAGCTGCTTGGAGCTCAGGAAGGGTTTTCCCTGCCTGGGCTGGTGTTAATGGGAAAGGTTACAGGTGTGATGGGGAGCGAGGGCTGGAGAGAGAAGGGGCAGACGGGTGAGTCAAGGGTAGGGACGATGGGAGAAGGTGAGAGGAGCAGCGGTGTCCGCAGAGGCTTTCTTCATCTGCTCGCTTAATTAGAGAGGAGTTGGGGAGCTGGTGTGGTGACCCAGCTTGGCCACCCTTGGCCCTTGGACAGGTGGGGAAGATTTGCTCTGGGCTCTGCCTCTGGCCTCAGCTGCTGCCCCAGGGAGTTTGCCTTCTGCTTGAAGAAAGAAAAAAGGAAAAAAAAAAATCCATGAAGGGATGAAAATGGTGAGGGGGAGGCAGGGACAAGGAAGGGACACAAAATACACTCCCTCTCTGACAATCCACATGAGTTTGAAGTCAAAACATTCTGTGCCTGTCTGCTTTTTTCTTCCCTCGCCACCTGGTAGCTATTATCAGATGACAATTTATTCCAGGCATCCTCTTGGGAAGAGATTTTGTAAGCATCAAGATTTTACATCCAGAAAGGGCCGTGATGGGCATGATGCCTGCACAAGCCACAGTTCCCATCCCAGGCTGTGTACCTTGGTGCTGGCTTCGTGTCCCTTCCCCGGCAAAACCCCAGCCTTTGGCTCTGGAGTTTGAGGTCCAGGAGCCTCGCCACGGCTGGGAGAGGGAAGGACTCTTGAGCTTGGCTGGGAGAAGGCATCAAGGGCTGTGCATGGACTCTGGGGATGCACTTAACAAGGGGTTTCATCTTCTGTATCCTCCGGAGGTTGATGCAGTTATACACGGTCGCTGCAGGGGGATGGCAGGAGCTCCCCTGACCCCTGGAAGGAGATGCTTCCCAGTTGTCTCTGATTCAGGAGTTTATCATCAGGACAGATTGCTTTGCTTTTGCCTTTGCCACAGAGGATTATTAGTCAAATTATTAACTCCTAGAATATTTGCTGCTGATGACTTAGTGATGGGTTGCANCATCAGGACAGATTGCTTTGCTTTTGCCTTTGCCCCAGAGGATTATTAGTCAAATTGTTAACTCCTAGAATATTACTTTGCTGCTGATGACTTAGTGATGGGTTGCACTGGGATAATGCAGCTCCAAACCCCTGTATCTCACCGCTGTGGCTGCCTTTTCCCTGCGTATTATGGCTTTCCCTGCAGTGGGGAGGCTTAGCCTTTTGTGAAAAAGTGAAAAAACCCACCCCAGCTCCTCTTGCAGTCGCCCTGCAGCCTCCCCACTCCCCCTGCTTCTTGCAAATGCCATACCGGCGTTGCACGCAGGCACAATGCACGGGGCTGGGCGTACCTCAGTGCCTGCGACTTTGCCTCGTTGACGGTGAAAATAGACTTGTCATCTTTGGTTTGGTTTGGTTTCCAGCAGATGTATTCACAAATAACTTCATTTGATGGCGATGATGGGGAAAGAAAAGAAAATCATCCCGATCATTTCCTGAATGTTATCCAATGGTCTGTAGAGCTNTAGTCAGAAATACAAAAAAAAAAAAAAAAGAGGAAAAAAAAGAAAAAAGGGATTGTGAATAGTTTGACAAGAATGTCAGTGTTTCTTGAACAGATTACTTGTAATTCAATTGGCTTGAGTTTCTAGCCTGCTTCAGAGCTGGTTCCCTGCCTGCCCAACGTGCCAGGGACACACACCGGAGCTCCTTTCCCCTGTCCTGCCATCGCATTAGAAACCTCCTGAGATCCCACTGGTCACGGGCAGCCCTTGGCGTGCAGAGCTCTGCGATTCCATGAGCAGGAGCCTGGCCAAAGTGTCCCTGCCTGCATCGCGTGGGAGCGATGCTGGTGGCGGTTTGTGTCTCGTATGGAGAGAGGTGCCGGGTGACTCCAGCTTGTCTGCTGGTGGCAGGCTGCGAGGCTTTGCCTCTTGGTTAGAGAGCTTTGACTTTTATAAGTTAAAATGAGATGGCAAATTGAATTTGTTCATGAGCATGGAGGCTCTCTAGGGCTTCCTCTTTAATTCAGTAGACCTGCTTTAAGGCGTGGGATCGGGGCTTTCCTCTCTAGCTTCCTTTACTGGTTTTCCCCCCCCTTTGCTCCTGGCTCCTGCAGAGTCCATCTGAGAGCAGCAATGTCCCCTGCTCTGGTTCCCGTCCTGGGAGCCCATCCTATGCTGGGAACATCCCATCCTGCTTTTTGGGCAAGACTCCGCTCCCTGCGCAGTGGTTTGCAAGGCGCTTGGAAGGATGTGTTAGAGGGGCTGCAGCAGAGGCCCCCCCGGCTTTTGGGGCTGGCTGGGAACACAAGACCTTGGTCCTTCCTCCTTTCTCCCCATCCTCTTCATCCTGCTTGTGGCAAGAGCCGCCTGGGTGAAGCATTGCCTCCAAGTATGTCATGCTGTTGGTGCCATCCAGCAACAGGCTAATGGGTGCCAGGTGGGTCCCCTGCCCCCCATGCTTGCAGGGAGCCCTGGGGGGGTTTCCAAGCAGTGACAGCAACAGTCCTGGGCAGGGGGACCTGTAATTTGCTCCGTCGTGGTTCAGCAGTCTCCGTTCCCACCTGCTGCTCTCCGGGGAGCAAAGGATGCTGTGGGCAGGGGGCGGTGGGGGCTTTTGTGGGATGCAGGACAAGGATGTGCATCAGCCCTGGAGGTAGCAGCAGTGCCCCCAGCTCTTCCCAAATGTTCCCCCCCCAAGAGAACAAACCACATGCAGAGTTTTTGCAGCAGCTTTTGGGCGATGGGTGATTTCTGCCTTGTTTCCCTTGTATTGCTGCTGAAAAACGAAGGAGGGTGCAGCTGAAGAAGCGCTTCAGCAGGTGAATACAGTTTGGGTTTGCTGGTTTTTTGTCTCAGGTTTAACCTAATGAAGCACCACTGTCTGCTAAGCTGTGAAAGCAGACCTTGTAAAAAAAACCTGGGAATTAGGTGAGTTTTGCTGTGGTTTACGTTTTGTTATGAGCCGCGTGTCAGCCTGGCTTTGTCGTCCTTCTGGGAGTGTCAGGAAATGGTGCAACACTAAAATTCATTGCCTGCTGAGCTTATCGCTGGCACTTAAAGCAAATCTCTGGGGTTGTAAACCCCCCTGGAAAGGAGGTGATAAACCCCCCAAGGCTCCCCGGCAGGGCTGTACCTCCACACCTCCCTCCGCATCTGCTCGTGGGGACCCACTGCCGCACGGCGAGATCTTTCCTGGGAAGGTGCTGTTGAAGGACAAAGTCTGATGATGTTTGGCTCTTAATGTTTTACGGCTCCCCTGCCTTCGAACAATGCCTAAAAATACAAGTGTATGCAAATTATAAACTAATTTAGATGATGGAGCATGGGAATATTGCTCATACTCCCCAAGCATGGCATTTCCAATCGTATCTTCGTTTCATTTTTAAGCAAAGAAATCATAATCTTGACATGTTTATCATTCAGTGCCTGCACCAATTATCTCTTTGGGTTCATTCTATAGTTCATAGAACTGATAGATTATGATCATGTTGTTAGGAGAATTGTGCAGTCATTATTCCTCCAGCTGGAGGAGAAGTTGAAAAACAATTATGAAGAACGATTCTCCTTTGGATTGCTTTCTGAGCTCACGAAATAGGCAAGTTCCTATTACCAGGGGCCACGAGCTGCAAGGCTGCTGCCACTCTTGGTTTTGATCTCTTGTGATCCCAGGCAGATGACTTGTAACGCTGATTTTCTCCAGCAGGCTCCGGTTGTAGTTATTATTTTTTTATGGGTTGGTATCAGAGAGATGAATGCCACTGGCTGCACAAGAGCCGAAACCCTGAATGATAATTTCCAATTTAATTACAGCGCAGGGGTGGCGGTGCTTAACCAGTGCATAACTTTTTGGGGGAGGGGGGTGTTAGAAATGGAGATCCAAGGCTCGCATCCGGATAATGCCGTGTTAGCATCTGCATGTAATTTTGACTCGAAGCCGTGTAAAGCGTGGTTCCTTCAAATTAAGTTGTGTTTTCTTTCAAGATCCTTAATGAGGCTCAGGGGATTGTGACCCCCCAAAGAAAATATTTGCAGGAGATGCTGCAAAAGGAGTCCTCTGGGACTGGGGGAGCTGAAGGCAGCGTGCTCCTGGGGGAGAGCTTTGCTTTGATCCCCAGAAGGAGCTCTCTAATCCCATCCATTAACACACGTGGGCAGCTCCAGGCTGGTTTGGCAGCCTTCCTTCTGTGATTGATCGTCCCCAGGGGAACGCATTGCCTTGCTGCTCCTCCCTTGCCCCAGTTCTCCACGCAGACTATTGAATTTTCAAGTTACTTGACCAGAAGGGAACAGAACCAGAAAAACAAATGTCTTGTCAAGGCGTCATTCCCATGCAAGGGTTTTGCTGCCTTGGCTCTCCAGGGCTTTCCTTCCCTTCCCCATCTCCCAGCTGGTGTTCAGGACACGAGCAAAGGGCCGTATCCAGGGCATCAGCTGCATCCGTGCTTATCCAATTGGGGACGGAATGAAACCCCCTGTCCCCCAGGTCTTGTTGTTTTGCCTTCTTGAAGTGGTCAATATTGAATGCTTGAGCAGATCTATTTATTTAATAATGTACCCTGTCAATATTTATGTAGCTCGTAGCTGGCTGGCTGTTCCAGATGTGCGTGGGCAGTGACTGACGTTCAGAAGGGACTCTCCAGATGTGGAGTGTGCCTGGGGAAGGGGGGAGCAGCTCTTGAGGGGGTCTAGTGCTTCTGCAGTGCCTTGGAGAGGCAGCTTTCCTTCCCCGTGCCAGCTTTTCTCCTCTTGCTTTGAACTTCTTTTCCCTACCCACTCCCACTCGGGAGGGCTGGCTCGGATTTTCCACAGGCAGAAGATAACGTGCTTGCTCAGGATCCCCAATTCCCCTGGGGCTCACAGCTTGCTTGTGCTGTTAGCATGGGATGTGCTTTGATTCCAAACCCCGTAGCAGAAGAACCCTCAATTCGGTTATTAGGGTGCAGGGTGCTGCTGGCTCACTGAAGAGGGGTACAGCTCCCTAAACTAAGCTCCTGCTTTAATGAAGATGTTTTATACAGGTGCCCCGACCGCAGCTCCAGTTTGCCGGCTCTCTTTTGCAAAGCATGGATCTTTCCCCTGGCATTGCATGGAATTGCATGGAAGTAGGGTCCGTCCCAGCCCTCCCAGCTAGTGCTGGTTGGCTTGAGCAGCTTTTTTTGGTGTGAGCAGGAAAGCTGGGGGTGAAGCAAGCCGGGTCCCAGGTCTTTCAGCTTCTCTGCAAAGAAACAGCAGGCTTGCTTGGCTGGATGTTTTTGCATGCTCAAGTTGGGCGGTGGCGTGGAGTCCTTGAAAGTTTAGAGGAAAGATGCAGAAGCAAGCGTTGCTATTTATTATTTTTGAACACCTACCACCCCGAGCTCCCGGAGCTAACAGGCTCCCTGTAGCTCTCTGCTTGCTAGAATTTGGTAGAGGGATAAACATACTTTATTTCTTTATAAAGGGGAAAAAGGTTGTTTACAAGTTTTAAAACAGAATGGAAATGCTGTTTTCCATCAGAAGTGTTTTGTGAACAATAACGAAATAATGTTTAAAAAGCCCTTGAAGTGTCCCTTTCAAATGAAAAACTGGAGTGCTGGGAGGAATATTAAATGCACACAAACCTGGGGTATTAATGCTTATTAATGAACTTAGAAAAAAAATAAAATGCAACTGAAAGCAGAAATCTGTGCCTGGCACCAAAAAAGGCTGCCAGAATCCCGACCTCCCCAGGAGATGGTCATATCTTTATTTAAAAACAAAAAAAATCACAAAATCCGTCCCCACTGCAAACTCCTCGGTTTGCTGCACGGCTGCAGGTGGGATGGAAGCGGCACCGCAGCCTCCTGCACCCACCATTCCCCAGCCTCTGCCTTCGGGAAAAATAAGCCCTGGGGCTTCCAGACGTGAGGGGATGTCGTATGGACGGTGGTCAGGGAGAAACTCCTTCTGGGTAGGAGACCCCCGAGGAGTGGGGTTCTCGCATCTTCCTCTGCGGCCGTTGTAAGCGATGTGCTGCGGATGAGCTGCTGCTGCTTTTCCTCAAGTAGATTTGACAACTTCTTTAATATTATTTTAATTATTTAATATTATTTCATTAAGAGTAATATTTTGGGTGAATTTTCCTTTTTCTTATAATTATCATAGCAAGGATAGATTAAAAAAAAAGCTTTTAGAAACAGATTCTCTGACAGCACGCGATGGGTCACAGCAAGACTGGCTTGTCTTGAAGAGCAGGTCCAAGGAGGATGCTGGATGTATTTCCATTTACTTCATGGCCAAACCTATTACAAAATAAAAATATTTCCAAGTGCCAGAGGAGGGAGCCAGCAAAACACAGGAAATCGGAAGGTTTCGGTTTATTTTAATGTATTTTAATGTCTCTTTTCCTAATGAGATCAGAATAGATGGAGCAGAGTGGCACCAAACTTCCCTGGCACTTGTCGGGGGGTTGATAAAAGCAGAGTCAGTATCTGAGTGATGAGCGGGGAGCGCTCACTTTGAAAATCCAAAATTTGCAACTTTTTGGCTTAGAGGACAGGGTTTCTCTGCCCACCTCCTTCAGTTAACTTTTTGCAATAACCTCAGGGATTATTTTTTTTTTGGCCTCTGGTCTTTCCCCTGCTCTTCCAGCACGGAGTTACCCATGCAGATAACTCGGGTGGAGAGTTCCACCTTAATGATGCTTGTCATTAAGGCAGAGATGGCTTTTGCTGGTGGGCTCTTGAATAGGGCCAAGGTGCAGAATAATTGTGCTGCCGTTGCTCCCTGGAAAAAGCCGAGAATGGAGGGGATGGCCTGGGCACGGAGCTGCCCTCCTGCAGCATCCCTTGCTCAGAGGACGTTGGCTTTGCACGGCGAGACGTGCTGCGATGCAGCTCATCGGTGCGATGGGGACCGGGGGGACCGCGGCGGTGCCTGGAAAAGCTGGGGGAGGCAGGGAAAAGGACATCTGTGAGATGCCGGAGGCGTCTCTCCACCCCGCAGCGTTGCTGTTGGAGGCAGGGATGGAAACGTTTCTACCCTGGGAAACGAAGGCGTTGCAGCGAGGTGGTTGACCCAAAAACGCCCAGGTGCGCCCCAAAACTCCTCGCCGGTGTCTGGGATGGGTGGGAGCTGCGATCACCGCTTGTTTTTGGGCCTCACCTTTTGATTTACTTGTGCTCCATCCCTCTGCAAATTCCTGTTCCCTGCCGACTTGCCTTGCAAAATGCCTGTGCCGCATATGAAATGGAGGAGATAAAATTACAGCATCTCAAAATTGGCCGGGCTGGGTGCAATATATAACATAACAGATGGTACTACACGATGCCTCTGAAATATCTGTGCAATAGCATTTTAAGAAACGTATAACTGATCAGGCAGCATATGGAAAATACTTTCTGTGCTGCGCGAGGGTGCGGTGCCCCCTCTCCCGGCACCTGCTCTCCCTCCTCGAGTTTGGGGTGCGACGCGGCGAAGAGCATCTCCCATCTTTGATGGAGATATCCTCGTCCTGCTCCTGGGGCAGGGCTGCCTTAAAAACAAACAAGAAAAGGAAGAAAAGTGGTTTTCATCCAGGAGCAGAGTGAGAACGTGGACCCCCAGGAGGTCCCTTCCCCAAGAGCAACCCAAGGATGGGGCTGGTTGCCCATAGTTAGGGACCACCCAGCCTCCCCCCTGCTGCTCCTGGTTGAAAATGGGGTCTTGGTCCTGTATTTCCCACCTCCTAGTAACTTTAAACAGAGAGCAGTGGGTTCATGGGTACGACCTGGAGCAGATAGACCCCCAGGATGGTCCCAGAGGAGGTTCCTTTGAGGGCAAGGACCACCTCCAGCATCCCTTGGGATGCAGGACTCATGGTGGGTCTCAGCCCTTCGAGCTCTCTGGTTCCTCCAATTTCTGATGCACCTCGTGCACTCCTCTTGCCTGCGCTGTCCCTGGGCTGCCTCGTGCACATCTAAAGATTCTCCAGCGTATTTGCTGTTCCCTGCTCCGCTGGCTGTCTTGCTGGCCTCACACGCCGGCTGACCCCTCTGTCTGATGGCGAGGACAATATTTCCTCTCGGGGAGGCTCGGCGCATAGTCTTTAAGGTGCTCCGGGGTCAGGGGATGAAAGGCTCCTTGCTGCTTCTGCAGTGAGTCAAAGTTGAGCTAAGAATAGATCTATAAACAAGGCAGCGGGGAAGGTTTCCTAGCAGAGCCTGACGGGACGCCGGGAGCGTGGCGTTGCCGGAGTCGTTTGCAAAGGAGACGTGGACCCCGCCAAGCCCTGGGTCTGCAGGGTGCCTGCCTTTGCAGTGGGGGGGGTTGGCTTTGGGCAAACCCCCCTCCCAACTTGCAGGTTGTGGTCCCAAGGAGAAGTGTTGGGGTTGGATGCCCCCAGCCTGGCGAGGAGAGGAGCTCGGCATCTCGCCATGGCTGCAGGAGCCTTGCCCTGGGGGGTGATGCTGCGGGAAGCAGCCGGTGGGACCTTGTTGGGGTCAGGAGCGAAGACTCCAGGTTCTCCTCCCGCAACGACAGCTCGCGGGGTGCCTTGGTAGAGGAGCAAGGGCTGGGGTGAGCGGTGCCGCTGGGATTTTCGGCAGCACGTGAGATGCTCTGGCAGGAGGCACGATGCTCGGTTGTTACCCACGCTCGCACAGAGAGCTGTCAGTCTAGCGTGCTGTCTGTCTGTGCACCCACCAAGAGATCTATAAAAATCCCGGGTGTGTTCAGTGGCTGTGAGAGCCCTGGACACGCCGAGCCCTTGCTCCTGATGCTGTTTGTTCTCCTGTATCCCCATGTCCGAGCCGAGAGAGTTGGGATCGGAGTCTGAAATGTGCAGCTTGCTCCCTATTTCTGGATTAATCTACATAAAAACCAAAAGCAGGAATCTTGCAGAAAGCAGACTTGCCTTCATTGTCTCTCCCGACTTTGTCCTCTCTGTTATCTCGACGGCTTTCTGCTTGCTGCTGTGTTTCTCTTTAATCTGGAGCCCTCTGTTCTTACCTGAGCTACAGAGGCTTGACGAGGAAAGCCACTGAACTCGGAGAAAAATGAAAGGGAGCAAAGCTTAAAAAAAATGTTTTCTTTCTTTAAAAAAAAAAAAAAAGGAAGAAAAGAGAAAACCCAGCCCCCAGAAACACGCAGCCGTTGAGTGATGCCTGAATTATCCTTGAACCGTCTCCTGCTTATGGATCAGGATCCATCCTTTCTGTCCTGTTTTCTTTTCTTTCCCTTATGTTCCATCGTTTTGATCAAAGCTATGGGAAGAAAAGTCTCCTTTCTCGACCCGGAGAAGGGAATCCTGCCCTGATGCTGTGCTCAGAGCTGATGGGACAGGGGAGCCCGAGCGGTGGGGTGCGGAGAGTGGGGGTGGTACAGGAGGAGCGTGATGTCTGTGTGGAGATAATGTTTTGAACACGACGACAACGGATAATTACTGTGATCAAAGCTTTGCGGGAGGGTATCTTGCATTTCATCGCTCTCTGGAGTGGGTGCATCCTCCTGACAGTGTGGAGGGGAGCAAACTCCATCGCTGGCTTTTCCCACCATCCCTCTTCCCATGAGGATTTCTCCCAGGAGATGGGGGCTCTGGAGGGTGGGTGTTTGGGGGGAGGACAGGAGCGTGCACAGGCTCTTCTCAGGGCTGCCCAGAGAGGACAAGGCAGCGGGCACAAATTCAAGGACAAGAAATTCTCTTTAAACATAGGAAAAAACCTTTTTTCTGATGGGAGTGGTCCAGCACTGGAAAAGGTTGCCCAGGGATGTTGAGGGGTTCCCAGCCTCGTGGTGCTGCCGCGTTTGTCGCTGCTGGTAGCACGTCTTTGGAGGTGCCTCATCCAGCACGCGGCTGGTAATGATTCTTGATGGGAATTAGCACCCTGTATGTCTGGCCCCGTTCTGCCATCCAACAAGAGGAGATAAGTGCACTTAACAGCACACCAGCTCTCCTTCAGTCCCCTTCTTCCCAAGCCAGAATCAATAGCAGGTCTCTCCAGCATTTAGAGACTTAGATCCCACCTTTTCATCTCTTTCTCACTCATTTTTTCCCAAGCAGCACGCGCTTGATTTTTTCTTTTTTGTTCTCCACACCATGGAAATTTTCCCATTCCCCTTTCATCCGAACCCGCTCGGTGTTTGCCCAGCCAGGGCTGCAGCTTGCACACCAGATAGGAAACCCTGCCCCAGCTGGGTTCCCAGTCCCCGTCTCCATCTCGCTCCCAGTTACGAGCTCTCCCACAGCCGCTTTTAGCTTTTGCTGCTCATTTAGTCGCCTTGCCCAGCTTAATTGCTCCTGGTTTGCCTTCACCATGGGGCTGGGTGTGCGCTGCCAAGCCCCGAGCATCCCCAGCACAGGGCACCGGACCCAGCTTTTCACCTCTCTACTGTCCTGTCCCCCCTCCCACAGCCACCCCAGGTCAAAGCATTCGCCAGCTAGGCTTGGAGTTTGCTGCATTGCCAAAAAAAAAGCTGCAAATATAAGTTTCCAAAATAATAGCACAGATTTTTGACATTTTCTAAACAACAAAAAAATAAGATTTCTTATTTCATATGCGCCGCAGCTTTGTTAAAAATAAATTGTGGTTTTTAATGCTTAAAGACAAACCAAAATGTTTAGTTTTGCCCAGACCATCTCTTTGCTCCCTAACTCAGGGCTGAAGGTCTCATTCTGTGTTCCAGGCCAGCTCGAATGTACTTTGAGGCCAATATTTTGGCCTTCCAGCTACCAACCCACCACGGCTTTTTTTTGGCACCAGTCGTCACAACCCCCCCCGGTCCCATCTGCCAGCTGGGCGATGGCCACAGGGCTGGAGCAGGGCTCGAGGAGGTGACACATCTGCCAGATGTGCGTGTACTGGGATGGAGCAGGGCTCGTGGGGGTGACACATCTGCCAGATGTGTGTGTACTGGGATGGAGCAGGGCTCGTGGGGGTGACACATCTGCCAGATGTGTGTGTACTGGGATGGAGCAGGGCTCGTGGGGGTGACACATCTGCCAGATGTGCATGTACCAGGGGTGACGGGTGAAGTTCCTGGGGGCTGGGAGATGCTGGGGCAGGTCCTTGTGCTCTCTGTGACCTGTGCAGGGGTTGAGGCTTGAATCAGACTTTTGCCAGCACCTTCTTGTTTATTCCAGTAGTGGCTCTGAGTTCAGAGAGGCTTGCTTTTTTTTTTTTTTTTTAAAAAAAGCTACTTTTTTTTTCTCCTTTCTTTGCATGAAATGCAAATCGATAGATGTTGTATTCACATTCTAACAAGATGTCAAGGAGAAAAGGGTAGCCTTTCATTCCGGCAGAGACACAAACACACGCAGGGAGAGGCGGGGAGGGGCAGG
>VZTO01009359.1:3533-80883 GCA_013400615.1 Syrrhaptes paradoxus | reverse complement strand
GAAGATTTTATGTGTTGAGTTAGAGAAGAGCTTCATCTGGCAGTAGTCTTTTCCTGAAAAATATCCTCTTATATCCCCTGTAAAATGGCTATTGGAAAAAATTTCTGTTTGTGGTGCAGTACACATCTAATGAGCATTGCCACAGAATTGCAGGGATTGGTGTAAATAATTTGTGGGTTATAGAGGTGGAACTATGCTGCTACTTACCAATTAAAAATTACAGTTACAACCTGGCATAAAAATTCATATTTTTCTTTCAGATGAAAGATTATACTCGGCTCCTTTAAGAATACACATTCTTTGCTTGTTAAGTTTAAACAATTACTTGAACGAGTTTAGGTGCATTCACGAAGCTGAGTAAGTGTATGTTTGCAGGACTGGGCCAAGTTCAACTTTCTGTAGTAGCCCTGCATCACTAATGACTTAATGAGACTTGCTAGAGTGGAACTAAAGCACTATTTAGCTACATGTTTTTAAATAAGGAGTATCTCACCTATGCTATCACCTTGAACTGTGGAAAACTTGCATATTCGGTTCTTGCCATCTGTGCTTCCTCGTTATTACTCTGCATTTTCCTTAACAGGGAAAGTTAAACTAGATTGATTGTTCCTGCTTCTCTGTTTTCCTTTTTAGTTCTTAGGCTATTACCCAGCAGCTGTGTTTGCTGGGAGGCAGTTGCCATTGAGCAGCAGCTGCTGGTATAAAGGAGGAGGAGGAGGAAATACAAAGTTTAGTTTTAGTTTCTTCACGTGTTATTGTTGCATTATGGTTGTTTGATGCATTGTCACCTTACAGTTTACAGCCTGTGAGGTTGTGTTTTTTGGTGTTTTTTTTTTTTTTGATAGTGAGAGCTGCAAGAATCTGTGTTAAAAGTTCTCAAATAGCAGTATGGGTCAGTGAGGCTGGTTGTGTGTTCTACTGCTGAAGTGAGGTTTTTTGTCCTTTAGAATACTGCTTTTTTTGTATGTGTATTCTGTTGTTTCTTACTTAATTTTGGCTGGCTGGTATCTTAGTCATCTTTTGCCATTATGCTTTTTCTGGTAGTTGTATTGCTTCACCTGTATACCGTGTTTGACTGTCACCTGCTGGGGCAGGCTTGATGAGCCAGGCTGGTTTTGTTATGCTCTTTCCCTGCTTGTGAGGAAGTGTTTCTGAACAGAGGTCAAGCTCAATGTTCTTGTTTTGAATTTTGTTAAGTTAGGAGCTGCCTTACCAGCATGTAATCTGAAAATCAGTCTTTTGTAATAGTAAAAATAGCTAGTTTGAAGTGTACTCAGGTGAAATGTGGGTTTCATCAACAACCCCTGTTCCTTATCTGCTCATTTGACCACTGAAATGTTTTTCACCTGGTTGTGTTTGCTTTCTATGTCTTCTATTCCTCTCATATGCACTGTCTGTGTTATATTGTACTTGTTATGTTTCTGCAGGGTCTTTTTTTCAAAACTTCTAGTAAATCTTCAGCCCTTTTATTATTTCTCAGTAGTGGTATAGTATTTTCTTTAAGATTTGAATAGTATAATTTGTATTTAGCATGTTAGAAAAATGAGGCTGCTACTAAGACCCATCTCTAACAAATAATCTACTCTGTAACGTAGCTTGTCACTGATATGATTTTGATGTTGAATTAGAATTTTGAAGTCACAAATAAAGANGTATACGTTAAGTGGATGTAGAACTAATTTGCTGGCAGATAATAGTGATCACTGAAAGGAAGTATTTCTACCAGGGTTAGGGAATGGTTCCAGGTTAATGCAGTTTCATATTTTTAGTAATGAAATAAGTGATAAAAATTGTGGATAATTAAAAATAGAAATTGCATTGTGAGAAATAATGAAGATGTGAGTGATGGCATAAAGCCGTAATGATAACGCCATATTATGTTAGGTCTTCAGAAAGAGAGGACATTATAGTACAGTCATTGGAAAACTGTAAAGGAGTTTGGTTCAAATTTATAGATTTTGCTGCTGTGTTCTTCCAGAAGCAGAAAATCTGTTTGCAATGACCTGATTTGTCTGTGAACTCATTAAAATAAAGAAAAAAAAGATACTAAAGACCTTTCTCTGACAGAGAAACAATACTAACTAGTAGCAAGAAGTAAAAACTAGAATCATTGAAATGAGAGTGCATTTCAGTGATGTCCACATCTGGAAGTGGTGACTTTCTGTAGTAGAAAGCTAGTTCTACTGTGAACCAACTATGGAGTCAAACAAACCCAACCAAAAACCCCTATGACTTCTGATATGTAGGTGGTCAAGGCTTCTTAGATGTAAAAGCTCAGGTCTCAGATATNCTAGTAAATCTTCATCCCTTTTATTATTTCTCAGTAGTGGTATAGTATTTTCTTTAAGATTTGAATAGTATATTTGTATTTAGCATGTTAGAAAAAATGAGGCTGCTACTAAGACTCATCTCTAACAAATAATCTACTCTGTAACGTAGCTTGTCACTGATATGATTTTGATGTTGAATTAGAATTTTGAAGTCACAAATAAAGAAATATTAAGATGTAGTAAGCTAATTAAATGGAATTTGAGTGATCCTGCTTCATGCTTTGTAAGCTACTGGTGCTGTTGCTAGGAGAAGAGCATGTTAACAGTTCTCTAAGCTAGCAGTTGCCTGGGGAACCCATGGACAATTGTGCTACTTCTACACGTCTGTACAAACTCACTGACATTTTTTTTCTTTCCTGTGCTCCCCTTTTTTCTTCTCGCTCGCATAATAAAAGCCATGAATGAAGGAGGTTGCACCTTGATGACAGGACTAAGTCCTTTCTCATTCTCCAGCACACAGATCCAGTAGCTTTGAAGAAAATGGTATGTGGCCAGACCTTGACTGAGCACAGTAATTGGGAATAGTTGACCTGATATGAGTTGAGGATCATGAATATCACATCTGGTAATGGTCACTGGTACTTTCATTCGGAAGTTGTTGCCATTCCCCTGCTTAAACAAGAATCAAAGTATCACAAATTGAATAGATTTTAGGAAAAGTGAAAAGTATTCACTTCAAAAAAAAGAGAAGGATCGCTAATCACTACTTAAGTAGTTCTCTAATGAAGGAATAAATTAAACTCTGCTTGCTAGAAAAAAGCTTTAAACTGTGGATGGCTGAGCAATTTGAATCTGCAAATTCTGAAGAAAGTTGATCGAAGGACATTCCTGTCCTTTTGTGTTCACTTTGAATAAACCTTGGAGTAATACAGAAATGCAGAAAATTTTTGTGGCATCTAAGTTTTCATAATAAGAAAAGCGGGGTAAACCAGGTGACTACAGGTCAATTAGCATGTACCAATTATAGGCAAAAAATGTGTATGATGGAATCCTATTGCAGATTTGGAAATACTTAGATAACAGAAGTGATCTCATGTGACTTGACTTAAAAGACCTATTTTCCAATAATCTTTGACAAAAATGGTTGTAATAGAGTAGTGTAAATTAAAATATAGCATTTGTATTAACCACAAAGTATACGTTAAGTGGATGTAGAACTAATTTGCTGGCAGATAATAGTGATCACTGAAAGGAAGTATTTCTACCAGGGTTAGGGAATGGTTCCAGGTTAATGCAGTTTCATATTTTTAGTAATGAAATAAGTGATAAAAATTGTGGATAATTAAAAATAGAAATTGCATTGTGAGAAATAATGAAGATGTGAGTGATGGCATAAAGCCGTAATGATAACGCCATATTATGTTAGGTCTTCAGAAAGAGAGGACATTATAGTACAGTCATTGGAAAACTGTAAAGGAGTTTGGTTCAAATTTATAGATTTTGCTGCTGTGTTCTTCCAGAAGCAGAAAATCTGTTTGCAATGACCTGATTTGTCTGTGAACTCATTAAAATAAAGAAAAAAAAGATACTAAAGACCTTTCTCTGACAGAGAAACAATACTAACTAGTAGCAAGAAGTAAAAACTAGAATCATTGAAATGAGAGTGCATTTCAGTGATGTCCACATCTGGAAGTGGTGACTTTCTGTAGTAGAAAGCTAGTTCTACTGTGAACCAACTATGGAGTCAAACAAACCCAACCAAAAACCCCTATGACTTCTGATATGTAGGTGGTCAAGGCTTCTTAGATGTAAAAGCTCAGGTCTCAGATATTTGAATCAGGTGAACTTTCAAAGAGAGCTTTTTTGGCTGAGTCACCTTCTGACAATGATGCCTTCCTTCTTTCCCCCTTGCATTATTTTCTGCAGAGAAGTGTTGAAGTATGTTTATTTTCTAATGTATTTATCTTAGGTTGTCTTATAAAGAAATCAGCTCCTACTAAAGACATTTGTTTTAAATTTCAAAAGTACTTTTAGCTTCATAGAGGGAGGAGCCTGTGCTGCTCTTGAAGGTGCAAAGTCCTTCCTGATATTCAAAGCTTTAAGAAAACTCTGTACTGTCACAGATCTCCATAAATTTCAAGTCTGTAGATGTGCTTTGCCAGCTGAAAAATTACATCTGCATATACATAAGATGTCCCCAAGAGCAACGTAACACCCACAGGCAAAACTTGAAGCCGTCAAGTAACTCAAGAGTGATGATGTGAGTGCTCCCTTTAATTGAACGACACTGAGGTACCAGAAAGAGAGAACTGTAGCTGGATTGCTGAAGGAGTAAACTCTTTCCTCAAAAAAACCCAGCAAAACATACTGTTTTTTTTTTAAGGTAGTTAGAGGTGATCAATTCACTTTTTTTCCATGAAATCACAGAAGTTTAGCTCTTTTTTTATCATTAAAGTAAATTATGTCCTTTCACGTCCAGCTCTGTACAGGGTCTGTGGTGGTTTTCTTCTTGAGCTTTGAAAACACAGATCTGTTATTAAATTATTTCTACTGTGAAGACGTGGTAGGAGCAGTATTGGTGTCTCTTGTGGCGTCTTGATTTATAACGAGAGCACTCCAAAGTGTAACCACGGTGCAAATAAATAAATAAATTCCACCTTTATCTAGCATTTCACATACAACGTGACTGTTGAGCTATGACAATCAAAATATCACATCATTTTGTTAGTGGTTTATATTTCAAAGCCTGCAAACATGTAGGCCTAAATAGCAGAACTGTTCAGAAGAAAATTAAGGCTGTTGGTAACACGAGATTATATTGTGATATGTTCAGGTCTCGGGCAGGTGGAGGATTTGGCAAAAGGCAGTTGAAGTCCAGATGCTGCTTTTGCTACCCTCCTTTCTAAGCAAATTTTAATAGTAGTATTAGCCATTAAAACTGGGAAATTGAAATGTATACAACAATGTCTTTAAAAGCCCTAGGTGTCATACTGTTGTAAAATATGCCTAATAAGAAGTGTGACAGGATTTCAAGCTGACTCAAGCCTCTGGAAAATGTTTCTCTTGATTTCAAAAAGTCAGGTTTTATTACAATAAACCCTCCATAGTTTTAACTAGAGAGAACCAGAAATGACCAAGGAAGATGGAAAATAAAAAGGGGGTTGGAAGTAATTCTTCCTCTGCTTATCGTGCCCTTGCATGTGAGTCTGCTTCCACTTAACTTGGTGCTTTTCTGAGTTGCAGTGAAGTCTCTTAGGCCCCTCTCAAGTTTAGGTAACAGTGAAGCCTCACAATTTTATTTACTTCCTGCTACTTCACACTTCTCCAAGTGAGCTGTGAACTTCCTGCTATGGCTCTCTTACATGAAATACCCTGCAGTCTCTGACCTTTCTCTCTTCCAGCCCAATCCAGAGCATCTCAGAGAGGGAAGAATTTCTTCTCTCTTTTAGGGTGAGGGGGAAGTTACTCTGATTTTTGAAAGAACATATGATTTGGAACATAATAAATACCATACTTTCCCAAAGCAAATTTTTGTTTATCTTGTTTGTGACTAGTTGGTGAGTTCAAGAAGCTAACCATTAATAGGTATGCACATGGGGCAAGAGAGATAAGAAGGTAAAAATGGGGGCTTGATAATCGCCTTTAGTCATCTCCAGATGGGGCTCCTGATACAGTGAGCACAGAGGAACTGTAAAGGTCCAGTGCAAAAGGAAGTCGACTACACAGCTTCTTCACAGGTTTCTTCACTTTAGTTCTCTAATACCTTCAGATAATACAATGTATGTGTATTACCTTTGTAGCTACAATGAAGGTAAATGTAAGGGAGTGTATTTGCTGTGTTAAAACTTTTGTATACACCTTTATGCACCTAAAGCATACAATGTGCCAGTGTGGCTTAGCTGTTTTGAGTAGCTGAAGTACCCATCCAACATCACTACTGACTTACTGAATTAATGTTTCCTAGTTTGTTTAACGTCTCTCTTTATGCAGGCAGTCTTCAGGTAGCAGCGTTGTTGAGGAAGAGTTCCCTTTAATGTGGAGTCCAGGCAATTAGCGTACATGTGTATATGCACCTTAATTAGGCCTTAGCTGATAAAAAATACTTCAAAGCACATAGTGCAAGTGGCCACACCTTAATGCTTTTTCAGTAATGGTAGAACTAGTGGTGTTGGCTTTTTTGCTACATTGAGGGGAAATGTGTTGTGCATAGGTACCACAGAGGGCCGTGCCAACGTCCTGAATTACTTGTCATATACATGGAACTTTATCCCGGCAAAACAGTACATTTTAAACAAAGTAATTCCACTTCTGTTTTGGTCTATCACTTGATGATACCAAAATATATTATTTTTTTATCCTCCCTCTAAAGATTGAATTGAAATATACTTATCTACTGCAAAACATAAAAGATACAAAAGAGTGGTCTTTGGGACCATATTTTAACTTTCTTGTTGAGTCTGTCTGAATCAACCATATGTTTCAGTACTTCCTTGTTTTCTTTGGATTTTGATTACCTGAAGTGACTAGCCTGGAGTTTGTCCCCATATGTTGGTAGGTCCTGTTGTAGAAATGAGGCTTGGCATCAAATATATGTGTAGCTCTAGATTTTTCTTTTTGGTAGCTACATTTCTTTCATAAATATGCTTACGTATGAGCTAAGTTCACAGGAATCCTCTGCACATATGAATGAAAACTGAGGATTTGGAATTAACACCTGCTGACTTGCATGAGTAGATCATGGAAGGGTCATTCTAAACAAAAGGTTTATTTCAGCCTTGAAGTATGTTTTCTTCAAGATGATGATTTTAGTAGTATTTGTTTGTGACCGTGAATTTTCTTTTTGTTCATATAGATGTTCAATCTTTTAAGTTCTGCTATGTGTTTAAAGGTTAATGTATTCTTGTGGCAGCAACTTTCATATGTATTGCTTTACTTTGTTTTATCTCTATTTTGATTCAGGGAAAACAGTGCTCAGTCTGCCCCCATGTTCATTTTTTAATAGGTGGTACTATGGAAAGCACAGCCTTTTTCCTCCTGTCTTTTCTTTCTGGAGGTTTTTCATGGTTCAGATTGCTTCTTGCCACCCTTCTTTGCACTTCCCACTCTTATACTTGCAGTTTCTAGAGAGAGGTGATTAGTATGAAAATGATGGCACAGAATTTATCTCCAGGTTATAGGAGAGGTGGAGATAACAGTACAACTCCTCTTTATCCCTGTTTGTATGAATTCTAATATTCTATTTTAGTAAAAACTTCTTATGACATCCATGTCCCCTTCCTAATCTGGTACAATCATAGAATCACAGAATGGTTTGGGCTGGAAGGGACCTTTAAAGATCGTCTAGGTCCAACCCCCCTGCCATGGGCAGGGACACCCTCCACTAGCCCAGGTTGCTCAAAGTCTCATCCAGCCTGGCCTTGAACCCCTCCAGGGATGGGGCATCCACAACCTCCCTGGGCAACCTGTTCCAGTGTCTCACCACCCTCACAGTGAAAACCTTCCTCCTAATATCCTCTTTCAGCTTAAAACCATTACCCATTGTCCTGTCACTACATTCCCTAATAAAGTTCATCCCCATCTCTCCTGTAGCCCCCTTTCAGTACTGGAAAGCTGCTATAAGGTGTCCCCAGAGCCCTGTCTTCTCCAGGCTGAACAACGCCAACTCTCTCAGCCTGTCCTCATACAGGAGGTGCTCCAGCCCTCTGACCATCTTTGTCACCCTCCTCTGGACCCGCTCCAACACGTCCATGTCTTTCTTAAGTTGAGGACCCCAGAGTTGCATGCAGCACTGCAGGTGGGGTCTCATGAGAGCAGAGTAGAGGGGGAGAATCACCTCCCTCGACCTGCTGGTTACACTTCTTTTGATGCAGCCCAGGACACAGTTGGCTTTTTGGGCTGCAAGTGTGCATTGCTGGCTCATGTAGAGCTTCTCATCCACCAATACCCCCAAGTCCTTCTCCTCAGGGCTGCTCTCAATCCTTTCTCCACCCAACCTGTATTTGTGCTTGGGATTGCCCTGACCCAGGTGCAGGACCTTGCACTTGGCCTTGTTGAACTTCAAGAGGTTGGCATGGGCTCATCTCTAAAGCCTGTCAAGGCCTTTCTCGATGGCATCCCTTCCCTCCAGCATGTCAACCACAACACACAACTTGGTGTTGTTGGCAAACTTGCTGAGGGTGCACTCAATTCCACTGTCCATGTCTCCGACAAAGATGTTTAACAATACCGGTCCCAATACTGATCACTGAGGAACACCACTTGCCACTGGTCTCCACTTGGACACTGAGCCATTAACCACAACAGTTTGGGTCTGACCATCCAGCAAATTCTTTATCCACCATGTGGTCCAACTGTCAAATCCATGCCTCTCCAATTTAGAGACAAGGATGTCATGTGGGACAGTGTCGAATGCTTTGCACAAGTCCAGGTAGATGATGTCAGTTGCTCTTCCCTTATCCACCAGCGCTGTTGTCTCATCGTAGAAGGCCACTAAATTTGTCAGGCATGATTTTCTCTTGGTGAAGACAGATTGGCTGTCACCAATCACCTCCTTATTTTCCAGTAGAGCCCTGTAGGGTATAGGATTCAACTCTGTATTACAATAAATTGTCTGACATAAAATTCATCTGCTGTTGTGATACTTTCTTCCTTGTGTGGGTAGATCTACATGGCCCTGCATAGACACCCCAGGTAGCTTTTAGGAAGTGGTGCTGCTGGTAGCAAAATGCCATTGTCATGGATGGAGCTGTTGCATGATGTTTAGTAAAACTGCCCGAGATCCAGACTAGTCCAGGATATAGTAAGGTCATCTATTGATTTTACTGGCAGAGCCAATTTAAGCCCTTTCTTCTCAATCCTGTGGTTCATTTTCTGTCTGTGTGTCTCTAAATGTCTGTTTGTACTGTACACAACATCACTGGAAGACCAATAGGTATAGGAGTGGGAACACCAAAAGCCTGCCTTGTTACTAAAACCAGTGTATTTTGTAACTACACCCATGTTAGCCTGGAGAGGACTAGACTGTGTTGGACATTGGAGAGACCCTGCCTTCCTCACCTGAAGGGAAAAGGAGTGTCTGTCACCTAAATAATTGTCACATGCATATTGTATTCTTCTTAATGAATAATTTTGAAAATTCTCCACCTGAGCTTTAAACCACAGTTAAGTCTTTGACCAGGATGAATAAATTGCCATATTTATGAATTTTTCTTTTGCTGTTCAGTGATTCATTTCAACTTGCTAGTCTACATTATTCGAACTATTAAAAATCAGTATCCATACAGACAGGGCCTATGCAGAGTAGGAGGATGTATTGATTTAACTGTTCTTGAAAATAACACTGCTAAATTCGTTGTGGAAAATTGAGAATGGTTTTCTAATGCTATGTAAAACTTCTCCTGGAGAAACCATCACAACTCCACCCATATATAGGATAGATCTCTAAGGGGCTTCATTCTAGAATCCATTCTGCAATTCAGCTTGCATCTGGGGGACACATGAAAACACTTTTTGTTATGATTCTGAAGGGTGGGTTTTTTAAGAAAGTAAATTTAAAATACTGGCTAAATAACACTGAAACCTAATCAATTTCCAGCTCCTATATTAAATTCAATTGTAGCATTTGCTCTGCACAAGCTGTATAAGTATTGTTACTGAAGACTTTGAAGTACAAATAAATCCTGGCTTTAGAAATGTATCAAAGTCAGGAAGAGTCCCTGCAGGGCAGAAGTCCCTCAGCAATGACAAGTATTTCTCACTTAGAAGTACTTATCAGTGTAGAATGTCAATACTTCCCATATTTTCAGATAAACTTCACAAGCCTCTGTCATGTTGCACATATTATATAACATGGTTTGCAACTGAGAAAGGAGAAAATGGAGTTTAAAACTGACCAGTGATGCTAAGGAGAACAAGTTACTGGAACGGAAACAGTAAAAGACAATTCCTTCGTCTTTAAATACTTAAACAGGGAAGCATTTTCCCTCGGGCTTGAAAATCCTTCATGCTTAGGAGAAATATAGGGAAAGACTTTCCTTGCTGGTAACTCCATTTAAATTCCTATAGCAAGGCTAAGAGTAAATTTAGATAAAAGTTGTTTCTCNCCACTGTCCATGTCTCCGACAAAGATGTTTAACAATACCGGTCCCAATACTGATCACTGAGGAACACCACTTGCCACTGGTCTCCACTTGGACACTGAGCCATTAACCACAACAGTTTGGGTCTGACCATCCAGCAAATTCTTTATCCACCATGTGGTCCAACTGTCAAATCCATGCCTCTCCAATTTAGAGACAAGGATGTCATGTGGGACAGTGTCGAATGCTTTGCACAAGTCCAGGTAGATGATGTCAGTTGCTCTTCCCTTATCCACCAGCGCTGTTGTCTCATCGTAGAAGGCCACTAAATTTGTCAGGCATGATTTTCTCTTGGTGAAGACAGATTGGCTGTCACCAATCACCTCCTTATTTTCCAGTAGAGCCCTGTAGGGTATAGGATTCAACTCTGTATTACAATAAATTGTCTGACATAAAATTCATCTGCTGTTGTGATACTTTCTTCCTTGTGTGGGTAGATCTACATGGCCCTGCATAGACACCCCAGGTAGCTTTTAGGAAGTGGTGCTGCTGGTAGCAAAATGCCATTGTCATGGATGGAGCTGTTGCATGATGTTTAGTAAAACTGCCCGAGATCCAGACTAGTCCAGGATATAGTAAGGTCATCTATTGATTTTACTGGCAGAGCCAATTTAAGCCCTTTCTTCTCAATCCTGTGGTTCATTTTCTGTCTGTGTGTCTCTAAATGTCTGTTTGTACTGTACACAACATCACTGGAAGACCAATAGGTATAGGAGTGGGAACACCAAAAGCCTGCCTTGTTACTAAAACCAGTGTATTTTGTAACTACACCCATGTTAGCCTGGAGAGGACTAGACTGTGTTGGACATTGGAGAGACCCTGCCTTCCTCACCTGAAGGGAAAAGGAGTGTCTGTCACCTAAATAATTGTCACATGCATATTGTATTCTTCTTAATGAATAATTTTGAAAATTCTCCACCTGAGCTTTAAACCACAGTTAAGTCTTTGACCAGGATGAATAAATTGCCATATTTATGAATTTTTCTTTTGCTGTTCAGTGATTCATTTCAACTTGCTAGTCTACATTATTCGAACTATTAAAAATCAGTATCCATACAGACAGGGCCTATGCAGAGTAGGAGGATGTATTGATTTAACTGTTCTTGAAAATAACACTGCTAAATTCGTTGTGGAAAATTGAGAATGGTTTTCTAATGCTATGTAAAACTTCTCCTGGAGAAACCATCACAACTCCACCCATATATAGGATAGATCTCTAAGGGGCTTCATTCTAGAATCCATTCTGCAATTCAGCTTGCATCTGGGGGACACATGAAAACACTTTTTGTTATGATTCTGAAGGGTGGGTTTTTTAAGAAAGTAAATTTAAAATACTGGCTAAATAACACTGAAACCTAATCAATTTCCAGCTCCTATATTAAATTCAATTGTAGCATTTGCTCTGCACAAGCTGTATAAGTATTGTTACTGAAGACTTTGAAGTACAAATAAATCCTGGCTTTAGAAATGTATCAAAGTCAGGAAGAGTCCCTGCAGGGCAGAAGTCCCTCAGCAATGACAAGTATTTCTCACTTAGAAGTACTTATCAGTGTAGAATGTCAATACTTCCCATATTTTCAGATAAACTTCACAAGCCTCTGTCATGTTGCACATATTATATAACATGGTTTGCAACTGAGAAAGGAGAAAATGGAGTTTAAAACTGACCAGTGATGCTAAGGAGAACAAGTTACTGGAACGGAAACAGTAAAAGACAATTCCTTCGTCTTTAAATACTTAAACAGGGAAGCATTTTCCCTCGGGCTTGAAAATCCTTCATGCTTAGGAGAAATATAGGGAAAGACTTTCCTTGCTGGTAACTCCATTTAAATTCCTATAGCAAGGCTAAGAGTAAATTTAGATAAAAGTTGTTTCTCAGAAACAGTGCACTAGGCAAGTGATTATTTTGTTGGTAGGAGGATGGATGCAGCTGGACTTCTGCTGCCTTGTCAAACTAGAATAGGCTTCTGCAAACTAAGGAGCTGTCTTCAATCAACTGGCTTTACCAAAAAACTTTGGACACTTAATTCTTCATGTGTTGGGGTTTTTTTATTAGTTGTCATTCTTTGACATGATGAATACTTACAGCAGTATGTTAAAAAAGATACAGTTAAGTCTCTTGGCATCACTGCATAGCAGTCACAGCATTTTCACACAATCTAGTGCTTCCTTTCAGAATGATGCATATGGCATAGATACGCACATATGGGGGCTGATTCTTGGTCCCAGTGAAGTTGGTGGGACTTGGTGTTTGGCCCATAGAGTTGTACAAGATATGTGAATATGTATATATAAAATGCTTTACAATAAACATGACCTATACAATCTTTAGTTCAAAGATACACAGAATATATTTTACATCCAAGTCAAAACTTATGCTCTGCACTTGAAGTTTATGTACCTAAAATACTGGATGGATCATAGAAACAAATAATACAATAATAGTTTGCACCAATCAAAGTAATTTGGATACACATTCATGGCTTGAGCTTGCCTTGGGTTTGTGTTTTGGTGTGTCTTTTTTGGATTTGCAGAACCTTAATTCAAATTTAAGCATTTATTTTTTGTTTGTTTTGTTTGTTTTGTAGGCCATGAGTAGAGGATGGTGGTGTCAGGGGGGAAACTGGTGTACTTTATGGATAGCTCAGCTGAGTGACTTAAAATATTACAGCTGGTACCCTGACTGATACCTGAAAATAGAATTATAACTACTTGAGTGCTTCTCCTTTCTGAAAAGAGTCCATCTGGAATGGCTAGTATGCATTCTGCTTGTGTTTTGTTGGAAACTTTTAACAGAAATAGTCAACCACAGTCTCACAGCTGGTGAGAGAGCTATGCAGTGTGAAGATGGGCTTATCTCATTTACTGTGGTAGCAGCCATCTCACTGATCATTTGGGGAGACTTTTTTTCATGAAAACCAGTAGTTATACAAGAATAATTGACCCATGTTGTAGATTAGGTTAGATACAACTACAGATCACGTGGTTTGGGTTTTTTTCTTTTCCCTCCATAGACTTTACTTAATCTCAGCTACTCTTCCTATTTTAAAGGTACTATTTTCAATAGTCGTCTTCTTCCCCTTTTGGCTGGTGGCTGGAACATTGACTCTTAAAAACCCAAAGGTAGGTAAACTCTTGACTTAATAAAAACGCATATGTATGCATTATTTTAACCAGCCTATAAGTTTCACTGTCACCACTTTCTTTTTTTTTATTATTATTGTTATTTATACAGAATTTGCCTCTTTGATGGTATGAAGTCTGCATTTAAAGAGACTAGGTTTTAATCAAGTGAATTGTATTTGGGGGCATAAAAGCTTTTGAAGCTCCTGCTTTTAGAAGTTTTTTTCTTCTTTCCTTATATTAAAACCTAAGTTTTAAAACTTAAGAATATTTTAGCTGCACTGACCCAATAAGAAAGAAAAATTATTTATAAGGGCTTTCTGTAATGTGGCTAATAAGGCTGACAAGACAAACAATCTATATTACCTGCATAGGTATCTTTCTGTTCTGTGCATCTAGCATTCCATTGGCATCCTGGTGAGAAATCCCAGTACAGAAACGTCCTCCAAACTAGATAATACCAATTATCTATCACAACCGCATATACTGAGCACTGGTGCCGTTGGATTGCCTGTATGGGGTACAGTTTGGCTGCTTCTATGGGAAATCAAATGGTAGCACTTTGCATTGCAGACCCCAGTGAATCTGGCTGCCAGAGCTGAACTTTTCAGCGCACTTTTGTCTCGAGCACCTGAGGCAAACTGGCCCAGACCCAAATTTGTGTAATGGGTTTGGCTTACAAGTACAGAAGCATTTCTGGAGCCACTCTGAACCTATTTCAAGCATTATTACATTAAACACGGTGACTGAAATCTAGCAAGTATGTTCAGTGCACCAAAAAAACCCCACAACTTGTTCATTTTTAGAGTAACTTTTTGAAGTTGGTAAGTTTTAACTTGGTAAGAGCAGACTTGTAAGGGACTCTGTAGGCTCTAATTTAGCTATAGCAGAACTTGATTTGTACCTAAGCTTTCCTGTTGGACCTATTTTCTGGAAGCTCCTCCTCAACAATATTATCTATCAAGAGCTTTTTATGCTGTTAGACACCGGGTTTGTTTAACTAAACTTCGAACATTTTAAAAAAAATTATTTGAACTAGATGGAAAATGGGTTCCATTTCTTAGTAAAAACACAAAACAAGGGAAATTATATGCTTTTGTATGTACTTAAGTGCTTATAAACAGCACATTACACTGCTTGTGTAATGTCCTAATAATTGTCCTAAATCTGTCAGGAGAAGGAAAGATACACCTAAAAAGCTGCAAAGTGGTGATGCTCCCGCCCCCACCATCAGGTGGTTAAAAAGCCCTTTATGTCCAGTAGTTAGAAATAATTTTGTTCTACTACAACTCTCTCTCTTTGCTTGTTATGGTACTTCTAACACAAGTCCCATTTAGAAGAGGGAGGAAGAAGAATGTTTTCTACTGCTTACAGCTTACAGAACAGTAGAGGAGAAGAAAAACATCTTTCTTGGGACGCTTTATGTCCTCTCTGGGTTTTCATCTCTTTCTCTAAAGATACCTGTAGAATTAGTAGAGTAAAGCATTCTTTACTAAAACTTATGCTTTTTATATTCTTTTAAACTTATCAGTCACCTTATGAGTGTAACACTTTGTCTAATCAAGTCAATATTCCCTGTAATTGTGAAAAATTCTATTCTGTCTCCCCTTGTAATTTTATGAGTAAATATCTTTCTCAAACATCAGCTTAAAAAGCTCTTGCTTTGTTGACCTCTCCAAGGTATTCATGTCCAAACATGTTTACACGGCCATATCTGCTGGTTCTTTTGGAAAACAGCTATACAGATTTGATGTACTGGGGGTTTCCAACAATACTGCACTTTATCTGAATGCAATTAATTTTTCTGGGGGCAGAAGAGAAGGGGACAATCACTTTGGTGCAATGCAGTAGCGTCTGAGAATACAATCTCATTGAAATCATGGAAGCTTAAGGAAAGTTTTATAAAGACTACCTTAACTGAGGTTGTTTATGGCATAGATAAGGCTATGTATCTTTCACAAACATGAGACCACAGAAAATTCCTCAGCTACTGTGACAGTTAAGAGGATTTTTCTTAACAGTCCAACCACAATGCATTTTTTTCCTTCACTGAGTGCACCTGATCTAGAAGTCAGCCGAAGTATTTTTTTTTATGAAAATAAAAAATACAAATGCATTTCCATGCTGTCTACCTAAGGAGGGAATGTGGGGAAAAAAATCAACTACACTGCAACATCACTCGAGAAAACAACTGGACTCCAGAACTAATAGAATGTTGTGCTTTGTAAATCACTAAGCTATTAATAAAAGTTCACACTCTTGAATAAATGGTAATCACGTTGAACTGTCCAATTATGTGGTGCTACTGTGGGGTTTGGGGTTTTTTGAACTTAAGCTTCAGGCTCTGTGAAGCATTTTCGTAGACCAAACGTGCAAGGCGCCATGGATTAACAACACGGATCCATGTGGAATGTGTTTGAAGTTTTCAAGAAGTTATCCTGACAGACTTAATTCCTTAATGACCTTTGATACACCTTGGATAGCAGAAAGGCAGTTCAGAATCATATCTTGTGATCATATGATTTTGGCAGCTATCAGAAAATGGAGGATGCTAAAAGTTAAGGCTTTTATCCACAAACAATGGTGTATATTAATAAATTCTATATCATATTTACAAATGCATTCTCTTGTATTAAAACTAACAGTATTCTGTTCACAGTGCCAATGTTTTTACAGGTAGCAATCCCACAGTACTCCAGTATTTTGGCATGGGAATCAGTAGCGCTTTGTATTTACAGAAAATGTACACATATGAATACAAACATGTTACTTGAAACAGTACTCAAAAGATAGATCTGTTTGTGTTTCAAAGGTTTAGACTGTACAACACCTTCCCTTTCGGTTGCGAGGGAATACTGTTCCTTGCAATGAGAAGATGCCCCTCCTTTATCCAAAGTGGCATAAAAATGATTACCAAAATGAGCCTCATTACACTGGAGTTGTGTATACGGAGAGTAACTTCAGGCCAAGGTTTATAGATCTGTTGTTTAGTGCACAGAATACAAAAGTTAAAAAGGTTTTTGTTTTAATTACTAAAATAACCAGACTCTTTCTGCCCTCTGTGAGCACTGTCTCACTCCATCAGTGTCCTCTGGATGCTGAAGATGCTGGTGGTTTAATGTGCAGCCCTGCTGCCAGCCTGAAAAGCGTACGGTGCTCTGGGTCTATATACATATGTCACAGTATGACTCGTGGAAAACGAATATATAACCAAGAGTGCCTCTGTCTCCCCTGTTCTCTCAGTAATCCTCCCTGCTTCATAGCAGCCATAACCAGCCTGGCTTCAGTACTGCTGACTGGGGCTCCATGTTCAGGCAGTTCATGATCAGAAGTGATGAATGGCAACAGGTATGTGCAGAATGAAGAGAGTGGGGAAGAACATGAAGGAGACCCAGAAAGAAACCCAGGAGAACCATGGGCTTGTTCCTGAGGACCCTTGCAGCTTCTGTTTTGCCATTTCTTCCCTTTCCATGGTCTTGACAACAGGCTCCTAGCTCTCCGGGATTTTGTTTGCTGCTGTGATCAAAACAGATAGCAGTGCTATAAGGAAAAGTGCAAAGCTGCCACTAAGGAGTCTCTTCTTCATTTAAAGTCTGTTCTTGGCTGCCAGTCACTTGACCTGAGAGGTCATTGCTCCTACTACTGCTGTGTTGCTTGTGGAGCAAACTCCTCCACTTGGCCTTGTTCCTCCTGAGATGGTTTAGCATATTTTCAGATAGGGGGCTATCTCCTGTAAACTGGGCCCACCTCTCAAAAAGCGGCTCTACGATGTATGTCATGAACCCTGGGAAAACACACAAAAGACAGCAAGTGAGGAACAAGTTCATTCCTTGAGTGCACTGCCCCATTGCCTCAAGAGAATGCAGCAACAGGTGTGGCAAAAACCTGACGAGAAATGAAAATAATGCCTCAAGAAGCCATCAACTTCTTTTGAAATACACAGCTTTTGACCAGTGCACATGACAAGATGTGGCTCTGTCTGTGTGTAACAGTAACAGTAAAATCTGTAAAAGACAGCATCCCTCTCTAAGGAGATTTTAGACTAGAAAGTAACTGGTGTGTAATCACGTGTTGCCTGCGATTTTTCTCCGCAGACACTAGAGTAACACTTTTTCCATATGCAATGACTGCTTTGTCTTGCTATTGAATATTTGTCTTGGATAGTTTTCTTTTTTTGAGCATTTTTATTTATAATTGGAATTGTGACTTTCATGGTACCTGCGGTTCTTATTGTTAAAACAGCTAGCTTGGGAGGGGGAGAAAAGTTTATCTTTGAGCTTGTGCCATATTGGGATGAACACTGGGAGAAGACAATGAAACTAATACTTACCAATCTGTATGCTTGGTATTGTATCCTTCTGCTGATTACAAAGTGGGCTTATTTCCAGTTCAAATTTTTGTTCCAGGTCACCTGAAAAGAAAACGAAGAGAAAATAATTTGCTGCCACTTACATCTCTTTTCCTTATCTATGTTGGGCTCTTACAGTGACTGCAGCTGCGTGGACTCCAAGCCACCTGCATAGCCCAGTATTTGACTTATTGCAACAAGGTCTCCAGATGCACATCTCAGACTGCCCTGAGAACTCCCACAGGCAGCTTGTGCTGTGCCTGGCCCCGGAGTCTGTTTCAAATTGTTGAAGAACAGCCTGGCTGGGGGATCTGCTTGCTCCAGATGCCACCTGCTGCAGAACTGATCAGATTTGTCATCGAGAAGATGCTTATAAAGACTCAGTAGAAACTTCCTGCACATGCACAAATGGTCATACAAGAGAGTCTTCTGTACGTAGCTAAGACAGTTGGGAGATGTTTTTTTATGTAGCTGAAGGTACTCAATAGAAATGATCACGCACATGCTGGAGTGGTCACAGAGGGCAACAGGCCAGATGGATACAAAAATTCAGCAGAAAACCATCTGAGGGAGTCTCACTTGCTACAGCTGAAGCTGCTGTTGCCACCTGGACAGCACCCACCCATCCTGCTCGAGAGATGGCATTTCCCCCTGCGATCAGTACTCCATGCAAACATTGCTGTACGAGTTAAGGTTGGTTGGTTTTTTTTTTAAACACTCTGTCTGAGAGTGTAACCTGTTCATCCTTTGTGATTGCAGGGCATGCTCTTGGTTACTGCATGAGGTACAGACCCTTGCCTATCTACAGGATGGGAGGGAAAGAAGACTATGTGTGCAAGCTGACCTATTTGTCCTTGTTATGGACTAACTGTACTAGGTACCAGCTTGAATCTGGCTTAACTCTGCAGTGCAGAATTTTAAATGAGTCGAGAACTTCACTGTGTGCTCTTCCAGTGTTTGTACTGCTTGCCTTCAGCTCTCAGGATGCTCTGCACAAAGAATTTAGCAGTGATTAAACTCTGCTGCACCCTGTGTTGTAGCACAGCACGTCCTTGCCTATGCAGATAGAGCCAAATGGTGTAATTACTGAGTTAAAAAAAATAAAAAAACACAACCCTGCCTGCCTGCACTCTCTGCAGGGGTTTGAAAACATTCGCAGTAGGTCCTAGCTGAGCTTTGGCTTGCCTGCTTTGGCCCTTTCAACAGCGTTAGAAGAGCTCAGCGTGCTGGGAACTGCACTTGAACCCTTTCTCTGCATTTGTGTGCAGAAGAATGTGTCATATTTGGGAAACAGTGAGGGGAAGTTGGAGTTGTAATGGGAGCATGAAAAGTGAGATACAACTCAGTGGACAGTGGTAGGGTTTTGGTGCAGTGTAGCCCTTGTGCTGTTCCAGCTCTCAAGAGCTAACAGTGACTGGAGGGTTCTCAGACCAGAATCCAGCTGTGGGCTCTCCAGCTGAATTCAGGTGCTAAGGCACAGCAGAGCCCTCCCTCCTGCCTGATGCTGCTACAGGAGCAGCGAGGGCAAAGAAATACACGGTGCTCTTCTATCCCTTCCTTTTCAAATGAGGCAGAGTATCTCTTCAACAGCTTGTTCTTGAGGGACATTTCAAGGCAAACTGGGCAGGCTGAATGCTACCTCTGTCCTGGAACATAAAAAGCCCAGAAAGCCAAGGTGAAAGGGGACCACTGCACGCGCAGGGGCTGACCTTGCCGGTAAAACTCTTCACAGACCCGTTCACTCCACTGTTTGCTCAGATCCCAGAGCCGGCAAGGGTTGCAAATGTCAGCACACTTGAGTGCAATCTGAAAGCAAAGAAGAGAAGTAGTGGTGAGAAAAATTATTGTCGAGCAGTGCTTCAGCAGCAAATCTGCAGCCATGAAACTCCTAGGCCTCACCAGTGATGTCAGGAAGGGTTAAGATCACGTTTTAGAGACAGCCTCACCCAAATATGCCTTTTGAGGAAAGAGCATTTATTTAAGCCGCAAATAAAACTTTCATTCAGGCCTCCACTTTACCATAGTGAGAACAAGAGAAGGGCCAAATTCCAAGGCTGCAAAGTCTCTTGGATGTTTCTTGCAAAGCATAAGCCAACAAAAGCCTCAGGCTGGCTCCTGCTGACTGCCTGGCTCAGCATCCATGGCTGATGACAAGGAAGGGAAGAGCCAAGCTGGTGTAAGACTATTTGGGCATCATTGCTCTGCGGTCTCAGTGAGTCACCTTGCATCTCACTTCAATTACACTTCATCTTAATGTCTGAGTATTTTTGTTTACAAAGCTAAGCACAGGGCCCTCTGTGCTGCCCTGGCTTGATTTCACTTAGTTAACTAGTACTTTTAAGTGCTTGCAGGGGAAGGAGTACAGGAAGGCAAGAGGTTTTTAAAATCAAGTAACTGCTTCAGAAAAGAAAACCATGTAATAGTCTGTCTGTCTTACTGCCTTGGAACAAGATGACATGCGCCTTGTTTCTTCACAGGTTGAATACAGTCAGTTAACCTGACAGAAGTCAAAAATCATTCTGGCACCCAGGAGGAAAACATAAGAAATATTTGCTGTATAAATTCAGACCTGGGAACTGGAGGAGGGAAGTCTCCAAGTCACTTTCCTCTCTGGAGAAAATTGATTAGCCTTAATGTTATTATCTATTACAAGGACCTTTCAAACATTCTTTAACTTATCCTGATCAATCAAGATCTCTTGTTTTTTTTTCTTTTCTTCTTCCACAACTAATCCATCAATGAAGTAAATCTCACCATGTCCATGCCCTAGTTCCTACCTCCAAGAAAGCACATGAGAAACTTTTTGCCATAGTTGAGATCTGTAATACCTGTGCCTCTGTCTTTTGCACAACATTCTTGCCTACTCTGTCCAGAAAGATGATAAACCCATCACCCTGCCCTGCATGGTCCATGCAGGAATCTGACAGAAGACCATATCTGGTGGAGGACAGGTGAGCAGATTAATACATTTCCTGCACTGGTGGAGGGGAAAGAACTGACAGAACAGCACCTTCTTTCCTTACAACTGTAACCTTGACAAAGTGATGACATGTAGATGTTTGTTTTATAAATTATAAAAATTACTTAAGCTTCTGTATTTAAGAGTGAAATTATTGTCATTTCTCCAGAGAAGCATGTATATGCAGCTACTTTAATCACAATAATGCTTTGATAGGTAGACATTTATTCTGAAGAGCCTGTTAATGACTGTAGCTTAGTTGGAGGAACCAGTTTGAATCTATTTGATTTTTAAATAAGGCATGGTTTCTTCATTAGCTGATCCAACAGAGAAGCATCTGCTGCCATGGTAACAGCTGTCTCTGCAGAGGCAGTTTCTGAACATCCATCACAGGAATGGGACTTGGGCACCCAATGTCAGGCTGTCTTGGAAAGAACACCGACAAGGGGGCTCTCCTGCACGGTGCTAGGAAATAACACCGGTGAAGTAACATTTGCCAGAAGATAAAATTTCATCAAAGCATTACCTGGCAAGAGACGCAGTGGTCTGGAAATAAAATAATTAATATCTTGTCTTAATTTCTCAGCTTTTGACAGTATGCTGTATCTGTTACATTCACAGCTTTTTAATTCAAGGAAATTACAAAAGGAAATACTGGAGGCACCTTATGCTTGCCTGACATGCCAGGTGCCTGAACCAAAGTGTTTATGGTGATAGGTAAGGAGACGCTGATGTCCAGACACACTATCATATGCTACTCTAACATATACTAGAAGATACTGTGACTTGAAAAAGGAATAAAAAAAACGGAGTGGAATAATATTTTTTAAAGTTACCTGAAGCATAAAATGTCTGTCTTGTGCATCCTCCAGCCTCAAATCCTGATTGTCCAGGTGAGATTTCAGACGGATCAGAAACTCATTCTGCCTGTTGATGTCTGTTGCCAAGATCAGGGAGCCCAACTGCTGTTCAATGTCCTGTCTGCAATCAAGGAAAATAAGCCCCTTCAGTCATGGAACCACTGAACATAGCTCAAAACAACCTGCTACAGATCATAGCTAGCATAAAGCTCCCTCTTTCCTTATGGACCCAGTCTGATCTGTTTGGCCAGTCTCTGCTGGAGTTTGCAGGATACAACTGTTCTAGCTGCCTACATGGGTTCAGGAGGAATAGATAATGTAGAAGAAAAATACTTGTTGGCATAGGTGGTTCTGAAAGCTTCAGAAAAGTGCTAGGAAAATAAAAATCCCTAAAAAACCAGCATGATGCATCTAGAAAAAAGCTCACATCTTACTTCAGCTGCTCAGAGCTGGGTGTTGAATATTGCAACTCTAAAGTTGCAGTTGAAGTTGTAAAGGACTGGACTTAAGTCCTTTAAAATAGGACTGAAGTTGTTGGCCTGAAGCAAAGGATTTCCTGTAGGATATGGAGCTTATTTCTTACTGGTAACTTGTTTATATTCTTAGTAAGGTCACCTGTGATTAAAACTTAGTATTGCAGGCTGTTCATTGGCTCAATCTCCATTCCTTGGTGGGAGTAACACTGCACAAAACCAGCAGGTAAAATGTTAGCATCAGCTTGACCAAGGTGCTCATGTTGCTGGTTTGTTGGTTTTTTTTTTTTGCTTCACCCAAAAAGATAGTGAAGACTGAATCACATCTCTTCAGTCAGATGTGGAAATCCTGAGCAGTCTCAATGCTACTTGACCAACTCCTTCATTTTTCTATTTCATACATTTAAATCACTGAATTTTTCCATATTTGGTTGGTGCTATGTAAAATGAAAATTGTGAACAATGATCTGAAAAGGCCCATTCCTGCTGGGACTTCCAATGTTCCCAGAACTAACAGTGACCATTCCTGTGCTGAAGAAGTGGCAGTGTCTTAGAAAATACTTCCACTGTATAACTTTGTTTCATTATTTCATACTGGCACACCAAGAGAGGGCAGGGAGTTCAGTTTACTCTAGAGCCTGGGCCTCTTTGCCAGCGTCCTTTTAAGGAGAGCAAAAGAAGCCACGGGCTAGTTTGAGTGATGTATTTCCTCCATCAGACACTTACGTCACCTCCTTGGGCAGATGGGCGAGGAGCCGTGACTCTCGAAGCATGCCTATTGTTGATCGCCAGTGATGATTTTCCAGCACTGAAACGTTCTAGGGAGGAATAAAAGGAAAAAATTCAAGGATTAGGCAGGTATCCATGGTACAGACACAGATTTGCCATATCATACGATGCCTAGAGCTGCTTGGAAACTCTGTAACATGAGCCTAAAATGTGTGGTTTTTAGACACCTTTTGGATTTGAGGAATTGATCTGGATTTCTAGAGTTAAGGACCTTGTGCTGCTAGGTTTCCTAGGTAAGGTCAGCCTTAGAGTCCTGTTGTTCTACAGTTTTTGAGTCCTGCTGTTCACAGAGCAGCTAATCTCATCTGAGTGGGAGGTAGCTTGCATTCTATCAGATTTATTAACGAATTAAAGCATGAGTGCAAAATCACATTTTTACCTCCTGCTGATCTGAGGTTGACTTTTCAGCTTCTACAATTTGAATGAAGAGTGGACAAGAAAAAAAAGACTAAACTGCCAACTTTCCCTTGGAGTCAGGGAACTGGAAGTTGCCTGCAGCTCCGCTGGGAAAGCAAGAGGAGTACCGGTATCACTGAGCATCTGCAGGCTTCAGCAACTTGGTCTGCAACAAATTTTGAGTCCTTTTGTTCGTTTGCTTCCAACTAAATGGAACCAAAGGTATGTCAGAAAAAAATCATAGGCAACAGAAACCCAGCTTTCTAGGTTGTCCGTAAATTACAACAAATTGGGTATCTTGTGTCTGATGACTTCATATTACTATCCTAATACACAATGCATTTGCCAATCATCAATTGTTTAGAGTACTTTCTACCACTGAACGCCTCAGAAATGTCACTTGTTCAGAAAACTCTAACGTAATTCTTCAAATACACAAAAGCATCTGCTTGCTGCAGAGAAGCAGCCCAGTGCAGCACCTCTCCAGGGAATGGCACAGTCCTCAGCTATCCACAGCAACGCACAGTGTGAACAAGATGACTGTCCCCTGGCAACAGGGACACTCAAGGGGGACTTATGGCATCTGATCCCTCTTTTGGGCAGTTTATGGCATTTGGGGTCTGTGAGCACTTGATTAAAAAAACAAAACAAAACAAACACAACTAAACTTTCTGGGCACGTAGCAGAGCATGAACTCCATTCCGTCACTGCCAACTGGGAAACTAGAGCTAGAATCCCTCTCTCCAGCCATTGTTAACCGCTGGTTTCCTTCTGCACAGTCCCACAGCCCCGAGGTGTAGCTGCATTAGTGCTGCCTTTCCTGTTGGCTGTGATGCACAGCTTCCACTTCTCCAAGAGGGGCGGAACAGTATTTTCTCCTTAAGGCTTCCCCATTCTCCTTTGTAATCCTGTCATACCTAATGACTGTTGAAACACTAAACATTGCCAGTAACCAAGATCCAGTTTGCATTTTGATCATCTTGTCAGTTTTTTTCTTTAAATTTTGTGCTCAAAATTAGTGCAAAGGTGAGAGCACAAATTTGATTGATTTTCCATTACAATATTTTCTGCAGTATGTTCTGTTGCTTTTGAATTCACTCAATTGCTGATATGTTACTTTTGTATTTCTTTGGTCCCACTCCCCTCTCCCCCCCGCCCCGAAATCACAGATAGTGGGGAAAAAAACAAACCAAACCAAAACCAACCCCCAAACTTTCCAGCCATGCAAAGACTAAGCCATTTTCCTCGGAAGAGCTAACAGACTCAGAAGTCACGACAGGTTATGCAATATCTAAATTACTTTTGACAGCAAGTTTATTAGACAACTTGAATATCCCTCTTCTCCTTTTGCCTAAGTACATCAGCATGGACTTTTGCAACCCTGCACTTTGACCAAGAAAAATAAGGGAGTGTAATAGGACATAATTTTTTTTTTTTGTTCTTTCACCTGCCATCTTCCTACCCTGAGGTAAATTAAACAAACCCTGCCTGTCACATTTGGCTTTTGGGAAGGCTTACACTCATTTAAGACAATGTCTGTGTGCACAGTTCCTGCAGCCCTGTCTGACTGCACCCTTGAAACAGCCTGAGGATGATGAGATTGCCCTTGAAGCACTCTGTGCCCCCACACCCCTTCCAGCATAACAGCGTTACTTGCTGGGATGAGCTGCTTCAGCAGCCCCTACCTCAACCAGGGAATTACACTCTGCAGGTGCAGTTGCTCTTTGGCCATGCTGAAGGCCAGCCAGAACAGGGCTGAGCCTGTATGCAGCCAAGAATGTTCCATATCCAACCAATAGTTACTCAAAGGAAAAAGCAAACTTGGGTACCCATCCCAGAGTAATTCCACTTCTGTAAGTTTCTTTTCTTTACCTGCTGCTATAAGGAGAACTTAAACCAAGGCTGCTGCACTGTCTAGTTTCCCACACTCTACATGGAGGAGGGAAAAGGAAAGGTCAAGTTAACAAGAGACAACTGGGCTTGAAGTCATATGACTCCCCTGTTAAATGCAAGCAGCCAGAACCCCCGAAGCTGCTTAGTAGAGTCAGCTATCCCACTTCGAACACTTACTGCCTTTATTAAAGACTAATTGCCATGAGCTATCTGATAGCAGAGATAACGCATGCAGGGAAAAGTCTATGGACTGGCTTGCAGACTGGGATTCTCAGCTCTGATCTCCAGAGAGCTTGCTTCCCATAACTCTATTTTTAAAAAAACTGCATAGCACAGGCTAGTTTTAAAGGCAGCATGCTAAGAAGCCTCCATCACATCTTCCTCAAACTAGTGGATTGCTCTAACACAGACTTCAGGACTGTGAGGGAAAAAATGGGTTTTTTTACTTAGACTATCACAGATCTCCAATCTGTGACTCCCTGAGCCATTCAAACCACCACACTTTACACCATACACATTTGGAAAAGAATAATAACTTGAAGAGAGGAAGACTTGACTTGCTATTAAATAGGTGCAGAGAAAACTTTAATTTTAATTCAGAGTGGGAGGTGATCTAAATTTCTTTCAGTCTGGCCATCCATTCTTAGTCATTGAGCAGTTGATTTAACTATATACAACGTTAAATACTTGAAAATGATACTTTAATTAGAAATGGTGCTTCTAAGGAAGATTGCAAAGTAGAACTGTCATAACCGATGCCCAAAACATATTTTCCTAATTCCACTTTATATAAATCTAGAGTTGTAATGCATTCTTTCATAGATTTCTGAAACCTGTACCCATACATGTTGTGTGTGATCATTCCAGACTTCTAAACTATTACGCTTAATTTAAGAGCCAGGCAAAGACAGATCTCAGCTCTGTATTCTGTATAACATTTTATTTATATCAATGCTATTTGTTTTCTTAGGAAATTCATAATTCATTTTCAGTAAAATAGTTTATGTTTTTAAAAAAAAAGAACAGTTGACTTTTTCTGGTGCTAGTTTTGATGTGGCATTTTGGACAACTACAAGGCAGGATTGTAGCAACCTTGAATTGTATGCTGCTTTCAGTCAAAAGAAGTAGAAATAACATCAGATAAGCCAAGTGTATCAACCAGAATTTGAGTTAACTGTGACTTTTAAGACTACAGAGTTCTAAGACAATGATTATCTAGCAAGAACAAAACTCATTCTTAGTTTTAATGGTCAATGAAAGTTAGAAGCTAAAGTCTGTATCAGGCAACAAGGAATGCTGTTGTGCTTGTCACAAGAGACCAAGTGACTTCCAAGTCCCTACAGGACTCTCATCTGTCCCTGTAATGGTAGAGGCTTCAATGAGTCACTTTTACTTTGTGGAAAATTATGGTGCCTCACATGCAAGTAGACTCTTGTGGAAATTACCCTATGTGTTACTACAAAAAGCCTTGCAACATTAAATATGTATTTAATTTGATAATAAATATTAGAAGTTCTGAACTCCTTGGTGATGACCCCTGATCTTCCTGAAACATGATTCTCCTCATATATGCTCTTCAGAAACTGTCAAACACTTATGTCTTTGTCAAACACTAAATTACCTTGTTTTGCAAACCTTTTTTCCCCCAGATAATTCAAATATAAAGTTCTAATTTCAATTTACAAAGAATCAAGAGCAAAGAGACACCATAAAGAGATAGCCCTTAGTCTCAGTTACTCCTGTCTTGGTGATAGATGACTGCCAGCTTTGTTAAAACTCACTTTCATTTGATCATTTTTTCTGATTACTCCCAGCAGTTCTGTGGCTCTGCTATTTAAAAACCACCAAAAACACTAGAACTGTTTTGTTTCAGTTTCAAGCACATATTAAAGCACTAATCTTGAGAAGAATACAATTTATTGTTTTAAAGACTGAATCTAAATTTTTGACTAAAAATACTTTCAGTTAAACTTTTTTCCAGCATTTTTATTTTTATTGGCATCCATGTACTGTATACTACTAAAATCTTCATAAACAATCTGGGATCTATTTCAGATAAAATCATATAAATCAAACCTTCCAGTGAATGTCCCTAAACAGAATACTTAACAATCACATTTGCTGTTGAAAGATTGCCTTTCCTGTATTGTTGCTGCCTTTCTAATCAACATTTGAAAGTATATTCAAGCCCAGTTAGCTGAGCAGAAGCCATCTCTCCAAGATAGTAATATTTTATTTTAGTTACATTTCTTTCTGATTAGCCTGAATTTTCAACCTAATTATATATTAGTTTCCCACTATTGATCTGAGAAGGAGTTGTTTATACCTTCCTATAGGACTGGGGTTTTTGTGGAATGGCTCAACTCGCTCCTCTTCAAAGGATCCTTGGCTTAACTTTCTCAAAGTCCCCTGGCTTAGTTCCCTGGCTTTTCTCCCTTCCCAATCAGCTGGCCTGACCTTTAGAAAAGACTGAAGCAAAATGCACCAGACATATATGGGGATAACTTCGTAAGCAGAATTAATTTGTGACGAGGCCAGTCATGAAGTTTCATGTGTCTGAGCATCACTGTGCCCTGGCTGGGCCTCCCATGGTCAAGCCTGTTACTCTGTCTCAGGGCAGGACAGCAGTACTGCGACACAATCCACTTCTTATGGGAAAACCCAAACGTTGCTTGAGTAGTGAAAAACATGAAAGAATCTATTTTCAGGTAGCAAGCACATCACAGCAAACTCTCAATTTGCTAAGTATGTGTAGAAAGGCACATAGCTATTAGTGAGTCTTCTTCAATTAGATTAATTTTTAGCTTGGGATTTTCTGACATCTTATTACAAAGGCTAAAGTTGACTCTTCCAAATGCTAGAAATCAATACTATCTCCATTTATTAGCTATGAATTACGGTTAGTGCAACTGAAATGATTTACAGTATTGCTCTGTCGTGTATATATACGTATAATGCAAAGAACAGAGATGTGCATATATAATAATGTATACATGCATGATAAGATCATACACATAGGACAGCTGCAGAAAAAATTCAGAGCTACAGTGACTTCCACGGGCCAAAAATTCAAATATATGCAAAAAGGACTACAAAAATCAGGGCAGGATGGGTTCATTGATAGTCACTGAACAAGAGGGTCCATGGTTTTGTTTCAGGAAGTCTTCTACTACTGCTTCCCAGAGCTGGGAGGATCTATACCAGGTGAAGGACAACTCTATACTTATCCCAGGCTTATGTTTCTCTCCGAGATCTTTTACTGGCTGCTCTTAGAAACAGGATACTGGTCTAGGCAGTCTATGGTGTGACCTACAGTGGTTGTTTTCAAGTTCTTGCTTTATGTCTCTAGGCACGTTTGTGTAAGTATCTACAACTTTTCCTCTGGTTTCTTCTATCTTCTATTTTTTTTTTTTAAATTGCTGTATTTATTAAGTGTTTAACTTTACTAGAGCCACATGAAGCATGAGTTTATTTTAATGAAATGCTAATTTAGAACATTCCTGCTGTGTACTCGCTCACTGAAGGAAGATGAAGTACAAATTGTCTTGCTGTGATTTTAGATCTCCTACCCACAAGTCCTTACCCCAGATGATCTACAGCAGAAATAACCCAGGCAACTGATTTGGCTTAAATGTCCTCAAAAAAATATGACATTTTCACCTTTTTTTCTAACAGGTATCAGCTTTGCTGTAAGAAGAAGCACTCAGTGAGAAGCTTAGCCGAAATTGTCCAGATCGTAAAGTGCATCCCACCGCCATCAGATTTTGGCACTAAAGTTCACTGCAAGTTGCTTAGACTCTTCTTGACACCATTTTACATATTATCAACTAGATGAGAAGCTTTACCTGGTACAGGCTGGCAAGGTGGTGTTTAGTTTTGATCAGAAAGGGTTGGTTGACCCCTGGATGATCCACGTCATGAGCAGCAGCAGCTAGCAGTCCGAGCATGATGTCCGATGGGGTGAGGAAGTTGGCAAGCTGAATCACATGCGTTAATCACAACAAGAACACGAACAGTAAACATTTTTTTTTCTTATTTTGGCAAATAAACAAACCAACTGACATCATGGCATTGCTCGGTTTTGTAAGCATTTGTACACAAATGCAAAATATAAAATAAATTTTGTGAAAAACATTTTTAAGGTGACTGTTGAACAAAGATATCAGACTATATATTACAGTTTGTATTTCTTATCTCTTTATCATTCATGGCAAAGTAAGGATTGTTGTTATAGAAGTACTTGAGCTTGGTCTAAAAGATCCTGTTTAAAAAAGTAAGTAAGTATACTGGCAGGTTGGCACATGTTAGCATAGATGATAAGAGGCTCTGCCTCACACAGTATTTAGTAATACTAAACTAAACAATATAAACCCCTTCATTTTTTTAGCACAGCACTGTGCTGTAAATTGCAGAGTTTATAAACTTTTGAAACTTCAAACTTGGCTGTTAGATATCTCAGTCCAAATATAGGTATTGTATTAGAGAACATAATTTACCTTTCTTCTGACATCCAAGTTTGAAAACCTGCCCAGACTTTTTTCTTCCATACAGCTTATCATTCAGAAGCAAATTTTGTTATCATTGGAAAAAAAAAATTGCAAGTCTTGGCATTTTCAATTTTGGAGAGTGAGGTAGTTATTACCAGCCTGATGAGTCTGTACAGAGTACAGGTCTATTAGCTGAAAGAAGCATCCTGAGATGAGAAATGAAGAGAAGAATGGTATAGATTCTGAATGTTGGCTGTCCTCTGCACTTCTTGAGAGAAGGGACTTGCAGATGTTACAGGAGATGAAAATACAGGAAAGCTGGACCCTGCTCCTGTCCTCACCATTGCTAAATTTTGGTCTAACAATTCACTAATTCTGGCAGAACTTCCTTTAGTTTAAGTCAAGCCAGGAAAGACGAGTTATATTCTTACCCTGTGGCTCAGCATTACAGTGCCTCCCAGTAACACACAAAGCAACGTTACACCCTCATGCTGTCAGGGCTCACTGCAGCAGTCAAGAAGCTGCTGTTCACTCCTGCAGAGGAAACCCCTGCAACAGACCCAGCTGAAGGCACTGTTTCCTCCCCTTCTGGTGTTGCACTGCCCAGTTTGGTATTCTGAAATACTGCTGTGAGGGGCTTATGTCCTGAAGGGACTGAGTCAGGGGCATGCGTTGCTTCCTCCCAGCTTTGCTGGGAGGACTGCAGCCACCGGCCAATGGCTGGTACACACCATCAAGGTAAAACTTGCTAGAGCTTATACAACAGCACTTTGATATGTCATCTGTGTGATGAGACATGACTCCAGTAGCTTGTGTGAAGTGTCTGTAATCTGCAGCTGACTCTGCTACTGCCTTGTTGCTGACTTCAAGTACACAGTCATTTTCCACCATCCCATCACATCTTTTGGTTTCGTTTTTTTTTTTTGTGTGTGTTTTTTTTTTTTTTTCAATCCTGAGAAAAAAAATATCTGAAAGCAACACCAGTGAGAAAGGTTGTCATTACCTTGGGCTCCCTCAGATAGCAGTGCATAGCTTGAGTGACATCAGCCGCATGGACAGCGTTGTGGTACGGGTTTTGGCTATGGTAATCTTCTTGAACCATAACTGGGAACCAAAACAGAAAACAAAGACCCTTTTGTCTCTGAATGTCATGGCCACAAATGGGAACTGGATTTAAAATACAGTTTGGGGTTTTGGAGTCAGCTGCCTAAGGAGTTTCTTCAAATATCTGTAGCTTACTTAGACTGGTGCGCTTATTGGGATACCTTGAGAGAAAAAAATACATGAAAGGATTTGTGAGGCCCAAGGGGATACGCTGGTTCTAGTTCATAAATCAACTCTTTCTTGCTTTAGTGAAGGCTCTCGTTCAGGAGTAAAATAAACAAGGAAGAGAGGCAAAGTTATCCACAACGGAGTGTAATTATTTGCACTGCTGTCATAGGGGAGCACTATGTCATTAAGGCAGTACCACCTATTTTGCAGCAGCGGGGGTTGAGGCATTGATATCCTGGCACCATTTGTTATCTGAGTGACTAGCAACAGTCAAAGGCATTCCTACATCCTCCAGACAGAGAATCAAAAGATAAAGCACAGGGGTCTTGGGAGCAAAATCTTCTATGACAATTTTAGTCATGTCTCTGTCTCCATTTTAAAATACCAGTCCCTCTTGTTTTAGTGTGCAGTGCTGGAACTGGTCCAGCTGGAAGACTGAGTGACAACCTTTTAACTCTCAGCTTTCAATTGCACAGAAAATCATTGCACTGTTAAGTGGTCTCCGGGCAACACCATGTGAACACAGGAAGCTGCACGTGATCTTGCCCAAAGCGCTCTCCCACACACGATCAAATTAATCAAACAGAAAGGTAACGGGCAAGTTTCCCATGGCACTCCTCTCCAGAATGGGGAATGCCAAAGAAACTCCGAGCCTTCAGTTTGTTTCCAGCTCCACCAGCATTTGAAGTTACAGTGGGCAATCCTTTAAATCCCGGATACCACTTGCTCTCATTATCAGAGCATCCACTTCACAGCCACCCACAGGAGTCAGAAACGGCAGGGAGATTTTGTCTGTCTCCACACCAGAGGAATGCTTTCCAGAAGCGACAATTAGCAGTCTTAAAGAAGAGACCCTGCCTTTGAAGCTCCATCTGACAGCCTAACAAACCAGCATTCAGCTGCATTCAAAACATGATGCAAAAAGTAATTGATTTTGGCCAATTTCTTCTTTTGGTTTGCTGACAGCATGGGGCTAATATTTCTGTTGGCAGTAACAGCAGCAGGGGCTTTCATCAACAGTATTCAGTGCAGACAGCTTGATATAATTTGTTAAATTTTGCACATAAGCTTTTAACTACCCTGGGTCTCAGTGGTCTATTAGTCACTAAAATAATGACGCTGCACCATAACTGTACTGTGCACAGGGAGGTTCTGCAATGTCTGTATGTCTGTTTGTGGGGACCCACTTGGCCAGCCACATCTCTGCATGGCACGCTTCTTTAAAAATCACCAGTGCAACTGTGGTACCGGGATGTTTCAGCCCGATGCAGAGGTTTTTGAAGTCCCTACATTGACTTAACAGGTACTGAATTGAGTACCTGAGTGCCTGTATGTTGTATGCTAATATATACCACAGAAATGTTTTACTGAAATATTTGCAACGATGTAATGATTTTACATATCTATGCAGATCAAACCAGTGCCATTTTTGGTCCCCTACTTAAGCTGTAAACTGTGTTTAAAGATGGCTTTGAGGTGAGCACTTACCTAAAAACCTGTGTAACGTAACCATATCTAACTGGAAATGGTGAATAAGTCCATGCACATTGAAGAGGTGACAAAGCAGTGTTACGAGACTGTTTCCTAAAAGCAGAAAGGAACAACTCTTAGATTCCCTTAACACATAGTTACAAACCAAGCAAAGCTAAAAATCATCATAGTTTCCTAGCTATTAGTCAGCTTCTATCATAAGAGCTTAGATAGTACTCATATACCCAAAAGCAGCTTACATAAATCACTCCCATATACAACCAAGACTTGGACAGTATGGCTGTACCAGTGGAGTGCCATTCTTCTGTCTAGATGCCGTAAAGTCATGTTTCAACATGATACAAAAGGCAAAGTGACATGGATTCAACTGGAAATCTTTTGAAAGGCTTGTTTGAGAATCACATCATCTTCATAATCCAGGTCTATTTCCAGAAATGATAGAAAGGAGAATGGCTTTTCTGCCACTTCAGCTTGCCATACTATACTAAGTAATTAATTACTGAGAAATTAGCATTTTGTAATTATTTTTTTTTGTTTTACACATGGCAGTATAAACATGTAATTAGCCCATGTACCTAGCTCAGCTACAGTTGCATCTCACAATGATGATGCAATCAGGAAAAGAAGAGTTGCAGCATTTATAGTCTCAAGTCCCACTGTAACGTCATGCTGGCTTTACTGTGAATTTAGTACTGGGAACTTTTTTTCAATCCTGAGTAACTAGTATTATAAGATCAAATATACATACGCACAGTGTTTAAAAAAGTTTGCACTTCATAATTCATCAGTGATGTTTCCAGAAAAATTAGAAAAGAAACCCAAAACCAACCAACCTATACAATGTATAAACAATGTTTGAAGGGAGTCTCTTCTCATTTAATGTAACTCAGGAAAGAAAATAAATATATGCACGAAGAGGACATGGAAAATTATTTGGCCTTGGCTACTGAGTAGGAGTACAGAAAGGTAATTCAGGAGAATTATGCTTTTGCTCCTCTTGCCACTTGCAGTCCTTTCCACTCTTCACTGCCAGTTACTCAGCTGAATTACCCTCTAAACCAACTTCTTTCTACACTTGCTGCCCCAGCCAAACCTAATTAGACCAGGCATGAGGAATGAGGGATCTTTTGGTCCTATAAGCAGTACAAAAAGGAAAAAGCTGTGATCATGATCCTCTTCGGCAGATCAGATCAAGAGGCACTACCTAGAAATCTGAGTGTGTGTGGTGTTACAGGCACATGTTTAGGCAAAAAGTTTTACAGATTTTTACTGTTTTAATGACTTTTCCTAAATTTTGCTGCTGAACATAAGCAAGGATATCTTTGGTTAAAATAATTTCATCTTGATAGAAACTGACTGATCATGGAGGTCTTGACTTAGCAACCAATGGATCTAATAGGTATATTTAAAGTAGCTTTGAAATTTCCCAGATAAAGGAAACTGAAACACTTCCTTGAAACTAATAAACACTTCACAATAAAAAAGCAAAAGGTGGCCATAACAAATGTATGAGATCAGATTTACACGAAAGCACACTTTAAACATTATCCTACAGTTGTGAACATTCTGGGAAAAGCCTGGAAATGTTCAAGGATGTGATTTTAAGAGGAATTAACTCTGTATAATTTCTCTTCTGGAATCTTAACTGGAAACGTTTAGCAATAAATTAATTAGGGATTTTTAGGATAGTCATATATGAGACATTTTAAAATAAAACCTTTTTGTTTAATTACTTACCATTTGTCAAGCGGTCAAACAAGAAAATGTCAAAATCCCACATTCCCACTTTGGATAGCATATGCTAGAAAAAACAAATACGAAAAGGTAGGTGAATGGCATGTGAAACTATAAAACAGATGTAAATTATTATTCCACATTGATCAGTCGTAGGATTGGTTGTTGCAGCTTTAAAGTTTTCTTCACGAAAGCTATAGAGAGGTATTTGAAACACAAGACACCAAGAAACAGATTTATCTGTACTGCATAAGATATCCTTTGCATTTTTCACCAAGGAGGTTTTGAACTTGACACTAAAAATACTTTCAAAATGGAGCTCAAAACATAGAATAATATAAACCAAAATATTATGAAAATGTTCCCTTTTATTGCACAAGTTTTTTATTGTTCTTTCATGTCCCAAAATCAATCCAGTACAAATTCTCATAAGTTTTCATTACAGTAAAGCACAGTCATAGCTCTCTTGGTGAATATGAATTACATTTTGCTGAACAAACCAATACACAGTTAATAGCTTTTACAAACTTAGATACAGTGCTTCTGTGAAGCCCACTCAGCCACGGGGAAGAAGCCATTCTTGCCATCACATACAGTGTCTTTACAGCTACATCAGTTCAGTCAAGAGACAGAGTCTGGACTAACTGTACACCTACAATGGCATATATGTGAAAAGAACATGGGTTCACTCCCATCGTTTAGTCTGTATTCAAAACAATTCTGGATTCCTAATTACTTTCTAACACTTGGCACATAATCTTCTCTTGCAAAGAGTAAAAATTGCCTAGGAACATAATCCCAACACCATCAGCCATGCACGTTTTGTTAGAAAATATGATTCAAAGCAAGTATAATAGCGGTAAAATGAGAGAATTATATTTTGATTATTATGAAGTTCCTTGCAGTGACTGTTCCCTGTTTCCCAGCCTTTGCCATTACGGAGAGCTATTGTAGGCTGTCTAATAGCTGCTTCATACCTGCTGAGAGACAGCTGTCTTTTTTCGAGCAGATGAATTAAATCCTGTGTTGAGGCTGCACTTACTTAAATCAGTAACTCAGCCAGGGATCCTTTATCTTTTAATAAATTCAGATTATAATTTCAGTTGACAGAATCTAAAAACGCTGAATAGATTTAAACATTTTCTTGTTTCTTTGAGACTAAAGCCTTTAAAGCCGTAACCATAAAAGAGGAATGGACAGCCTGTTTGCTGTGAGGCAGGCAAGGAAGGTGGGTCATTTAAGCCATACAGCCATACATTTGATTATCTGAACACTGAAACAAAACTGACACTCTCTGGAATATTATTAAAAGAAATGGAGACCCGGAGACCATCTTACCCTTGCTTGCCCAAGGTAGTCCTCATCCAGTAGGTACAGAGAGGCTTGTGGTACAATTCCACGCAGTAACCGGGATGCATGGAAATACCTCTGGAAACTTAACAGTCTTTTCACCTTTTTCTTGGTGCCAATTTCCCCTGAGAGTGTAGTATCTGTAAAAAGCAATCCGTACAGAAACCATGAAAGCCAAGATGAAGGATGACACTCTCAATTATTTAATAAGAGAAACAGCAAGAACTTTTAAAAATAGTGATACAAAAAATCACAAGGTTCATGCTTCTTGCCAATCCCCATGAAGCAGCTGTAGTCAAATCCCTATACTTCATCATAAAATATCTGTTTATTTCAGGAAGGAAATGTTTCAGTAATCAGGGCACTAACATAGTTAGTTCCATAGACTTGGAAGATCTGAGTTCAGTAGACCGCCGGTCCCAGACTCTAATGTGATCCAGGCTGAGACACTGAGGGGGTAATATATCACCTACCTGTAGATGTCTAGAGGGACCCTAAATGACCAGGTGGAGTTAGGTACGGGAGAGCAACCCTTACTCTCCGGTGCTTCTGTTCCCTACCTGTACAACTGAAAATAGCAGTACCTTGCTACCTCAACAGGAGTGTGACTGGAATATATTAAAATTGCACAGCACTAGCACATGAGATGACCTTGGATATGAAGCCAAAAAGGTGACACCTCAAAATGCAGGCTCAAAGCATGAATGTACGACCTACTTTTGGAAAATGAGAGAAAAGAGCAAGAAGTAAGAACAGGTTAATAATCCTATTGTATTGTCTGCTGTCCATAAGAAGACAAACTATAAATGAAGAAAATATTTTAGTTCTACAATTAGGAAAGCAAGTATATTCAGGCAATACATGCATTTCTGGTTACACAACAGAATATGTTCTTTTCACTCAGTACCAGGATAATTCTAATTCCCTAATGCTGCATTAGGAGATTTTCATATGAGGCTAAATGTGACTCAAAAAAACCAAGGCAGTTTTAATGCAGTGATTAAATTAGTAATTGGAGTAATTAAATTACCTTATTGCTAGTACGACTAATATACAGGCTTCCTAAAACTTATAATGACTTACGTAATTTAATTTGACCTTTTAACAGAACCTCATGCACAGTTGTGAAATTTTCATTTTGCAGGTTGGTGTAAGTTTTAGAGAAAGAACAGAAACCAGACAGTTGATTGAAGGTAGTAAGACTCAATACAGTTTTATTCATAAGAGGAATCTTGTAAGAAACCAAAGATTAAGCACCCCTTTTCAAGAACACTAATGATTGCTTGAGATAAGAAGCTGCATAGCATTTAACTGGATTTCAGGTTTAAACAAGAGCTCAGGAAAAATATCTCTGGACTGAAGACAACTCTATGTTGCTATTTGCTTTTATGCAAAAATGCTGAGTGTTTGTTCTGCTATGGAATGAAAATATGACTTTGTATGCTGTTTTTATGAGTGTTACTATTGCGAGAGGTTTTCCACAGAAGTCATTAGGGGTTTTTTTTGATCATAGGTGGTTCAGTATTTGATTTCTCCAACAGCACATGTGTGAGCACTTTCTGTAGCAAGTCTATTCCTTAAGTAATCCAACAGCTATTGAGTGACGCAAAGTCAGTAACAACAAAAACCCCCAAAACCAAATACTGAGAATCAATAATTAATATATTTTCTTTCACCTATAAGTTTCACACTTCTCGTGGGCAGCCCAAAGACCTCACCAAGTTTTAATAATATAAAAGTACAAAATAATTTTATTGCAACTTGACAAGCCATGTGTTTTCAAGAATGCAAACAGTAACAATGTCACTACTGTACCAGCCTGAAGGTTAGATTTTCATTTATGATGTGCCAGCACCTGCCTTAATTCTCTCACACATTTTAAAAGCTGGAACAATTTCATGGCCCATTGAAGGAGTGACTAATGTAGGTGCTAACAGTTACCCAGTGACAGTGACGTGTGGAGTAACCAGTAGACTTGTTTTTGGCGATTCTTTTCATTTTTATAGTGCTGCTAAAAAGTGGCTCACATTCATTTTAATTCCTGGATGACAAAACACTCTTAAAATTAATTCACTTTTTAAACTTGTGTCAGCTGTTTCTCAACTTCCCAATTTTCCTATTTCCATCTTTGCCCCCAAACTGTCACTACTTTCAGGTAACAAAATTAAATTTTTAAGTATGGAAAACTTCCCTGTTGTATATCAAGAATTATTTGTTGCTCCAACTAATTTTTATTTAAGTTTTTTTTAGGTGAAAGACAGAGGACTGAAAATTACCACCTATGTTCCCCTAAGGTGTCTTTAAAACTCACACATAAAGTTGCTGTGGATGATCTGAAGAGGGAGGTTTGGCCTGAGACCCAACAAGCAATACATTGGATTATGAAGCAGCGGTCATTTTATCCTTTGCATTACCAGATTATTTCAGTAGCACAAATAATATTTAACAAAGCACAAACACATCAGGTTGAGATAAATAATTCCTTATTGTGAAACATATTTTCTGAATTGAACTATCAAACTTGTTGCCACTGCTTTGCCACATTGCTCCATATGGTTTTCATGGGTCTCACCTGAAATTTAATCATCGGCAGACAGTGCCTCTGAAACATGACTTGCCGCTTCAGATGAGCACTGTATTACAGTATATTATGAAAAAAAAATTACCCACAATAATCTATTGCCCTGTATTTTGATTCATAAGGGAAGGAGTTTGTAATACTGATAAAGGACAGTAAGAAATGTATGTTCAAAATTGGGCTCTTGACAGAACAGCCCGAATCCTGCACTGTAGGCTACCCACATGCAAACTCTGGATGTTGACTTAAAGGATGGACCTGTTGGAGAGAGTTCAGAGGAGAGCCACAAAATTAATCAGAGGGCTGGAGCACCTCCCCTATGAGGACAGGCTGAAAGAGTTGGGGTTGTTCAGCCTGGAGAAGAGAAGGCTCCGAGGAGACTTAATAGCAGCCTTCCAGTACCTGAAGGGGGCTACAGGAGAGATGGGGAGGCACTCTGCATCAGGGAGTGTAGTGAGAGGACAAGGGGTAACGGGTATAAGCTGAAAGAGGGTAAATTTAGACTAGACATTAGGAAGAAATTTTTCACTGTGAGGGTGGTGAGACACTGGAACAGGTTGCCCAGGGAAGCTGTGGATGCCCCATCCCTGGAGGTGTTCAAGGCCAGGCTGGATGAGGCTTTGAGCAACCTGGTCTAGTGGAGGGTGTCCCTGCCCATGGCAGGGGGGTTGGAACTTGATGATCTTTAAGGTCCTTTCCAACCCAAACCATTCTATGATTCTATGATTCTATAATATAATGTTAAAATCACATCCTCTGGGTCATTTCAGTAATAATTGATTTGTCTACGAATCACAGGACTTGTCAGATGATTGCTATGACCTATAACAGATTACTATGCCATCTCCAATAATGTACCTTATTATGCTGGTGCCTTGCATAAAATTGGACTAAGATTCTGCCAGTCTCTGACCACAACATATCCCAAACTACTATCTCACTGGCATTTTCTGTTTCCCCTCCCTAAATGAGGATCAAACAAAAAAAGAAAAGCACAGCCATATGAAATTGAGAGAAAAAGTACACTTAAAAAAGACGAGCAAAAAATGAAGCAGCTGAGAGTGAACGCCAAATTCTGTCTTCAGCTCAGTGGTCATACCTCAATCTCCCAGCAGCAAAGAGTCATTCCCAGTGTATGGGAACCACCAGCTGACATAAAATCAAGATGCAGTTTTAAGATGAAATTAAGGATTTATGTGAATGACTTACAGTAATATGCTGAATACACCACTTCTTTATTGAAAACTGTAAATTTCAATTTAAATTGTAAATATAAAATTCTGATGACAACACCTGATGTAAGTCATATTGTGACTTTGAAACATAAAGAGTTATTGATAGCTATTTCTTATTAGGCTAAACTGAATTACAAGTAAATGATATCACTGAGCTTCAATTGTGGAACTATGGGTACTAAAATATATGCTATATTATCTCGTTAAAAAACACAAGCTGCAAGGCTCACATGGGAAAGATTTAGTAATTGTGTGCAGTTTTGAAATGAACAAGAAAGACAAACAAGAATGTCTTCTGCTTATACCCATAAAACTTCCTTTGAGAGCTGTGTTTACCTTTAATCATTGTGGCAACTTCTGAATGTTCTGTTTACCTAGAGAAAGCATCATCTGTATCTCTTAAAAGATGCCCATTCGCATATCCTGTGGAGTCACTGCCTAGCACAGAGGTTGGAGAAACCCTGCTTTGTACACTGAACAAAGTTATTGTATGAATTCCATAGACATATCGTACGAATTACATACACAGTTACAGAGTGTCTGCATAAGCATTCCTCACAAAGCTGAACTTCTGCCTTCAAAAACACAGACAGCCTAAGCTCACAGTGCATCTCCTGATGTGTTTCAGCAGGCAGCAAAAGTGGTGGCATTTTTCTTTAGGCAATTTGATAGCCACATCACATATACACACTATTGGACCATGGATGATGTCTGGATATTGCATGTGGCCCTCAAGAGGTTAATAAGCTACAGGAATCAATGGTTGCCTTCTCTCTCCTAACAAAGTTCCTCCAGTTACACAGATCTGCTTGCCTTAACATGATCTATGGCTCACTACACCCCAACCTCTGTTATTTCAGGGAAAGAGGTTTCCTGCACTAGAACTGCTACCAATTTTCTTTCAGATTTCTTTCACATTGCCGTGCTAGCGCGTGCCCACAGGCAGCATGAATATAAAAATAATGGAGGTTATGTTAACAATGGTTGAGTTAACATCCAGAAACAATCACATAAATCAAATTTGGACAAGGATGTACTTAACTCTGCACCAGACATTCATTACATTGTTATTGTTCCTTCACAGTAAACAAACTTGGTTATGCATTCAAATAAGGCCTCCAAGTTTTCCTTCACAGTATCGCCTTCTTTTATTTTATTGCACCTCAGCATACAATAAAAACAGGTCACTCAGCAGGCAGGAGTGGATAACAACAGGCTTATTAATTTTCAAACACCAATGATTCAGAAGCAGAAAATGTTTTTCCTCTTTTTTTCCAAAAAGATGCAGAATAAACCAGGTCCTCAAGAACTGGCCTTTGACTCATACAATTGATAATACCCTTTCCCCTCTTCTGAGGATGCAAAGACATTCTGTACCCAGCCACTGCTCTACAACTGCATGCCTGAAGAGTCAGGCAGGATTGGCAGAAAAGTGCTGGAATATCTGGAAGATAAGGTGAAAGGATCAGACCTGCAATTTACTGTTCCAACAGTTTGCAAGCAGTGAGGACTGGGAAACAATTTGTCCCTGATCCTATATGTTATGGAGGTAATTTCCTGCACTGGTTCCTGGTTTGACAGCTGATTAGAATACTTTCATTTGAGAGCCCAAGAGATATGTCATTGACTTATGAGGAATAATTGGTGTTTGTCCATTTTTTGTGTGTCAAGTCATGCCAGACATTTAGATCATCTTTACTGAAGTCTTGTTTGTCATACTCATTGCATGACTTGGTTGCTAATTTTTTCTTATAAAGAAGAGTGCATAGCACTGATGACGGAAAAAAAATTGCTGTGCCTTCTTTTTACAGATTTATCATATTATCCAAAAGATTATCCAAAAGATTATCCAAAAGCAGCATGAGTAGGGACAGCAGAACTAGAACAGGTAATCTAAAAACTAATTCCAAACTTAATATTTCACATTTGAATTTCGGAGAAGGCACCGGTAAACTAGAAAAACAGATAACTTTTTCTTCTCTCTCTGCTGTCTAGGCTTTTCCCTTACCTTGCACCTTACAGTCCAAGAACCTTCCAGAAAGGAAACATTGCCATTTTGAAGAACGGCCTGAGAAAATGAACAAAGCGCCAGAAACCTGTGTAAATGGACTGTTACTTGAAAGCTTCCGTCTAGTGTGGAAGGACCAAGAATCTCAGATGAACATCCCAGCTGTACTTTTCAACTGTCTGCAGCTATTGTGAGAAACGGACAAACAAGTCTGATTCAAAAAGACTAGGATTGTGTCAATTTTATCACTTGAATACACACTGGTCACCACAACTAAGAAGACAGAGATGAACACCTTGCACTATATCACATCTACAGATAAAAAAATGTTGTACTGAAGTCTTGTAGATGTAGAAATCCTCTTGAGACTTCCTCAAACTATTCAGGAATCCAAAAAGGTTGTGTTATAAACCTTTTGGTTTTGCTTGCTTTTCTAATGTCTAAAAATTCTTTGTTCCTTGACTTTTGATAAAATTAAATTTTAGAGGTGCTTTCTGTTAGCTGCCATTGTTCATATGGGTTACAACTGTATTTATCTTTAAATGGGTAAACATATTTTTTCAATTAGGAAGAGGTTGTGAGAAAGAGAAGGTGACTCTGAACACATCAGAGAAAAGGAGAAAATCATAAGAAGTAAAACAAAAGATCTTTAAATTCTTCCTCTTTGAGTCAAGATTCCATTCTTCAACTACCTGTGTAAGGGCACAAAATTAATGCAGAGCCCTGTTTACAGAAGAGGTGCTCATGTGCTTGTTTGGCTCATGTAGTTAATGAAATGTGAGAGGTTCTGGGACACCAGCTTTCTAGGTCACCTTGCTGTGGGTTTTCCTCTTCTTTGAACACCACCTGAGGTGATGGTGGCTTGTAACAGCTCAGTTTCCAAATAATAAAGTTCCTGCACAACTGCTGGCATCTTGAAGAACACTAGTCATGCAGTTCCCCCCCATCCAAAAATATATTCCTTTTGATACTGTTTGAAAGAGACTAGAGAACTTAAGAATTATGCAGATTATCCCACCTATATACTGAATTATCCCATTACACCAAGTTCTGGAGAAACTAGGGTTTCAAAGACCAGTTAAGTAACAGAATATTAGCCTTAACAAAAACAAGAGGAACAGATTAAATCCAACTTTAAGATCAATTTAATGTGTTTCTCTTCACAATTTGCGGCCTTTATTGGGGTCATCAATCATCTTATGCAAACAAACATCTTGGCATCTTTTATTAAGCCTCCTACAAGTTCTTAGGAAATGGCATGTTGTGTTCTGTTTTGCCACAAAGTTGTTATCATTTCAATATGAACCTTCACTTTGACACTTCAATTTTCATACAGTAGCACAGTCAGGACCTTTTTTTCCTAAAACTGCAAATGTTCTATAGCTGATTATAGTTTCTCCAACAGGAAATGGTACAATCCCTCCTCCTTCACTCCCCTTGAGAAAGAGCAACATAACCTGTAATAACAGCAAACCCAACTTTCATTTATCATCTTAATGATTCCTTCTCCTTGTTCTTTCTTTTCCTCTGGTCATTAGGAAAGTATCCTCAGTGTTATCTTCAGTACACCCTTTCCCTTTCGTAATCAGGAAGAAGGAGGTGGGGTGCTAGAATGGGTCACACATCATTTGGAAACTTTTAAAGGGACATTCTCAGCTGAACTGAATCCCAAATCTGTATTAAAAAGATAAATTACAAATCTGTATAATCAGGTCAGTGCTCACCAAGACTTCATGTGTGAAGCAGACTTAGTTTTTTGTTTCATAGAATAACAGAATCATAGAATGGTTTGGGTTGGAAAGGACCTTAAAGATCATCAAGTTCCAACCCNTCTGGACTCTCTCCAACAGGTCCCACACGTTGGGGGGCCCCACATCTGAACACAGTACTCCAGGTGGGGTCTCACAAGAACAGAGTAGAGGGGGAGAATCACCTCCCTTGACCTGCTGCTAATGCTTCTCTTGATGCAGCCCAGGACATGGTTGGCTTTCTGGGCTGCAAGGGCACACTGTTTGCTCTGCTTGCTTTCATGAGTTCTCCTGAAACATTCATAACCCAAACTACAACATTTTGCTAGCATATGAGGGCATGTGCATCAATCAGTTTTACATTCTGGCTTTCATTTTCTACAAATGTAGCATAAACAAGGAGCATGAATGGCAAGTGAATACACTTTACAATCTACCTTGTTATTAAATTTTGCAGATAACTCAAAAATACTCCCTCCCCCCAAAAAAACCAACAAAAACCACCCCAACAAAAATCACCACCCTGAATCAAAAAATCTTGCTGTTATTTGATGAAAGGGGAAAGGGGGGAATCAGACTGACTTCCAATGACAGAAAAAATTTCTAAGTATAGTGAAGTGTTATAATAAACCAGAACAATCTCTATGCTCAAACATTATTAAGATAATCCCAATTCCTCCTCCTTGAATAGGAAAATGAAAGCAAGGCCATAGGCCAGTCCTGGAAATTTTCTTCCCATTCAAACCAGACACAAGCTAACCAGACTAAGAAGCCCGTGTGCCTTCAGGATGCTCATGAGCATCTTTTGGATGTGCTTATCCATGAGGAACTAAGGGGGGTATTATGTAGAAATGATGCAGAACTAAGATCTCTCGCTTTATAATTTAATAAGCATTTGGCACTTTGGACTCATCTCCACAGGCTGGGTTGGGATCTGAGTAATCCAATCAGCCCTTGAAACTTACTCACAAGACTTTTAGTGTCCTAATTTAACCTGGGTCAGAAATATCTAAAAAGGCATTTCTCACTCCCACTTCTTTTTCTAGCCAAAGGCAACAAAACAAGACAGTTAACCAAACTTTTTTTAACCTCACTTATTTGGGTTCAGGTTACTTGATGGTTCAGTTTTGGGTTGGTGGCTGTGGTTAAGTTTTATTTTCCCTGGAGATGGGCCCTACCTGAAAGCCCTGGAGTTGTTCAAAATCCAAAACCAAAAACGAATGTAAATTTTGCAAATGGACCCTTCTGTAGACAGCCAGAAACCACACATCAAACATCCACAGACTTGGGTTCTTTGAGATGGAGGCTTTTTCATTAGTTCATATATTCCCCTACTAACCCTGACAACACTTTTTATTTCTGTAGTACCTAATTCATCACATGTCTGCAAAGCATCGCTTTATTCACAAACAAACTGAAAACCAGAGGATTTTGCTTGACTCAAATCAGACAGCAAACCAAGGACAGGGGCTGGATGGTATCTAACATCACTGTTTATCACCATCTGGTACTAAAAGTACATAATCTCTACTAACTTTATTTGCTAAGGTAAGCTTAAAGCAAGTGAGGTTCTTTTGGACTCAACTTCTGCCTACACTACATTACCAAGATCCAGGGTAATACACAGATATACCTTTGGAGTGTCTACAGGTATGTTTTAACCTTTTAGATATTCTCAGATCCCACTCTGTGTTCCTGTCATGCAAGGTGTAAGGAAACAGAAATCTCTTTGGGTATCACCATTTTGGTACAGAAACTCTACATCCTTTCCCTTTCCTTGCTATCCCACCTACATCAATATATAGAAAAGTGGCTTCTATCAGCCACTGTGGATAGCCTACTGAAAACAAGTAGATGCAAGACAACAAAAGCAATGGTATGACTAATACTGTGACAAAGTATCCCTAATGGAGAACTTTTCTGGAAGAGTTAAAAATGCAGGCAGAAACAATTTAAAATACATTCATTGTAATGTTGACAATACATTGACAGACATATTCAAATATAGTCTATTAGAGGCTAATAATTTTGTAATTTGGAAGCAAAAATTCAATCCAAAGGCAAGCTTTGCATAAACAAGATGGGAAATGGAGAACCACCGTTTAAGTCTAAAGAATGTCCTTGTCTTCTTACTTAAAAACTGGGCAAGCAAATTTTTAAATAAAAAGCTGTAAAACTATGATGTAAACTATGTTATTGTGTTACTCTACTTAATTTCATCTGGCAACAAAACAAAGTATCTAATATAATTAGATCAGGGTGAGGTCTTCTTGGCTATGGCTGCCAAGCCTACCTACAAGCCTAGATTTATCACAAGGAATTCCCTCAAACTTGGTTAATGCAGTGAAGAAACGTACCATCACAGTCACCAGCACAACTCATCATGGGATAATGAAATCTGTTTTAATCAATGCATATTAGTCAGTGGAGGGATCTGGTTCAATGACTCACTGAGCAACTTTGTCAATCAGAGAACTAAATTATTACTGCCTTACCCTACAGTCCCTTATTTCTCAAATCCAAACTATGACTCGGTTGAAGGAAAATTGGATCAAGTTAATTTTCACTGCCAAAGTGTTTCCAATTCTAAATTACTACACTGCACCTATTCAGTTTAACTCCTTTTCTGTCTCCTGAACACAAAAAGGTTCATTTAATTCACAGCAATGCAGAAGTGCCAATAAACTGCCATCATGAATTTCAACCTGCGTTAAGTTCAGTTACAAGCTAGAGCTACCAGGTTCAGAGTCAAACTTCCCTAAAATTTGTGGAGATTGGTTTGGAATCAATCTTGCACCATTTATACATTGTATTCAGCTACTCAATGGCACCTAACACTTGCTTATTCCATCCCATCACTCCTTCTCAAAAATAAGTTTCTAATGCTAAATCTTTTTTAACTCCACTGCTTCCATTTTAAGGAATGCCTTATTTGCATGAAGAGGGAACCCTCTCCCCATTTTCCTGTAAACCTGCAGGGTTTAGGGCTGTCCAAAACTTGTATCCTTTAGGTTAGGAGTTTGTAAAGTCTAAATCTTGGTTCATAAGCATCTTAGTAAATGTGGAGCCTCAGGTCTGCCATGTCGAGCTTATTTTTTTCTGGTGTGTATCTGTGGCCATCAGGAGCAGGCAATCCCCTTGCCTTATTACGGCAGGATGGGAAAAGGGGTTCGCTTGCCTCCTGGGAGTCTTCACACACTGGGCTGGCTAACAAGCAGTGGCTGCTGCAGCTTCCCTGGGGGAGAGGAGCTGCTATGTAGCTCCCCCTGAAGCTTCTGGCTCGATACCATTGACACAAATGAGTACCTGGTTGGTCATGCAGGTCTCCACAAGTTGCAGAGACTGACTCAGGAGGGTGAGACAAATATATGCTCCTTGCAATGCAGAGATGAGAAGTTCTTGTGATACAGAGATATCTTACATTCAGTTTTGTATTTCAGAATAAATCTTAAGAGTCCCTAAACCCACCAGTGCAACTATGCCTCACGGAAAGCTTACAACTAGGCAGAGAAAAGACAAAGATGCTAAAGCCTTGCACCTCCTCCAGACAGGATCCAGCAAAATCCTCATGGTCCTGACAGCCTGGCACTGACAAGGTGAAATAACACTCATCTATATACTGCACAGAGGCACCGAAGGAATGTGTAGATGGCATCACAGAGGTTAGCTCAAACAGCAAGAAGCCAACATTAATCCAGTTGGCTTTGATTAGGGCTACAGAAGATCCCATTTTCAGAGCGCAGGAAGTTTTCCTATCCAAAAAGACTAAATGGTGTCTTAAGTTACACCGAATTCACTGCAGGACTCAGAAAAAACAAAAGATACGGTGTACTCAGTGTTAACCCTTAAGAGCCATAGTAGGAAAAATCCACTGGTTTGACTGACTCTGTAAGGATGTTAAAAAAGTTACATTTGAATAACCTTTAATCTGACATTAACTAGCAATGCCCTGATTTTTTTTAAATGTCAGTTTTCAAAATGAATGTCAACTCTGTTCAAGAATGAGCTTTGTTGTTTCCCCTTACTTTAAAACTAGGGTGGTACTGTTATTTGGAATAATATTTCAGATGGTAAAAGGGAACAACCATATTTAAGCTCAGTTTGTCTGAATTAGTACAAAGCCGGAATAATGTTTATGCTGCATTTCTTTATAAATTCTGAGGATATTTATCATAAAATTTTCTCTGCCTCATCCCTCCCTTACCGTAACAGCTTTCAGTATACAGTAGCAGCCTGTCAGTTACTGCCCCCAAACAAATGTAACATGGTACCAAAATCTTAGTTCAAGTATTAATTAGGCACTTTTTTGTTCAAAAAAGTTTGCAGTAGTGACATTTATATGCTTCTTTTTGACAGGATGTGCAGCACCATGGTTTTTACTCTTATACTGCATGCACAGCATAAATGGATTTGACAGGTAGAGGATGTATATGAACAAATAAGACAAAAGTCTGCTTACTTCCTGGCAAAACACGTCTGTGTGCTCTGACACTGAACATCTGCATTTACCTGTAGGTCACTGAGGGAGCCATGCCCAGTGCACTTGCCATCTACAAAATCAGCAGTCAATTGCCTAGAAATCTCACTTAATTTTGCACTGAAAAATTAAAGCACCACCACTCCCTATGCAGAAAGCAGTAAATACATAAAAACATGAAAACAATGGGAAATCCAAAATCCGGATCACTGCTTTTCCTTTTGCAGAGATCATGATCAGCTGTAGTGACTTCTTTCAGACTATGAAAAAGCAGTAAAAAGCAAAAATAAGTCAAAAGTCCCCAGGACAGAGAGCACAGGAACATAAAACCCCAGGTGCCCCACCTCTGTGGGACCAGCAGTTCATGCAGAGAGACTCCTTGCTTTTAAATTCAGCAGTTACAGGAAAGGGGTTATGCGGCGTGCCCTGCTCCTTGTATGATCAAAGGCTCAGTATTCACCAGTACATCTCTTTCCATGGGTCTCTCCCTAGACAGCCCACAGACAGTACCAGCACTTCCCAGTAGCTGTCAGGATCTGAGGGATGCAAGGATTCATCTATGAGGGATAAAAGTGAAAACCCTATCACCAGAAAAAAGAGATTAAAAGTTTTTGGTTTCTTTAACCAGGGAGAGGAAAGAACATAAGATGAGAATTTTAAATAATGTGTATGTATCCAAAATGAAAAGGAAATAATTAATTTAGTCACACTCAGATGTGAATATATATTCACTTCTACTTCATGAATGAAAACAAGTGCTTTATTTTCTCTCAGTGTTTATAAGGGCATCAATAGTAGTTATCTCCAGCTAGCCTAAACCAGATTTTTCTTCACATTTTTCACTGGCAAGCCAGGACTGAAATATCCTCAGAGCTTTGCTCTATCAGTACATTATTCCCCCTTTGGCCTGGGAAAATAGCTGAGCCCATCTTCCGCTTCATGGCTTGGACCTAGCAAGCACTCTGATAGACTTATGACACAGAAAATACCTTTTATCAGCAAGACTGAAAGCAAGCACTTTGCCAGGCGGCAGTAACTTTTCCAGCTTGGGTGGATGCATCCGATCAGAGCCCAAGTCCTCCTTTTCCTATTAGCTCCACTTCTCTCCTGACTCCCAGCCAGACCTCGCCCTTTACAGCTGGGCTTCTTCCCCCCTCTCTGCCACCTACCTCCCCTCCCCTTCCCCAGGCACTCAGGCAAGCAGTTACAAAAAGGAGAGGTAAAACTTTGGCTTGATTAATTGCTTTTGAATGAAAAGTGTTACTGGTAGAAGCTTAAAAGTGTCATCACTAAACAAACTGTCAGAGTTTCAGTCTGTTTTGATGAACACGGTGAATAACATTCCAGAGGTGACAAGGTGTGGTCTATGCAGTGCATCAGGACACACTGAGATCTGCCTGTCTCTGAACACTGGAGTTAACACAGCATCCAGACTGAATGCTACAGGGCCCAAGACTAAGAGTTTTCTGTTTATTTTATTTTTATTTTACTTTATTATTTTACACACTTGCTAATGGATTTGAATCAGTATAGAGAATCTATCAGGTGAAAAAAAACCCAGGATCTTGATTTTTTTTTTTCAGATTTGCCTTCTTTCGTTTACAACAGTGGCAAAATAACTTCAATCAAAATGAGGTTAAGATTATTTTTAACAGATGTTCACTGCTGGCCTGACCCAAAATCCACTGACGTCAATGAGAAGACTCCATGGGGCTTTGGATTGGGTTCTAATTGTTGGAAAAATTAATGTTATTGTAAACCACTGGTCAGTGCTGTCACATGCTCCCCTTCTGTGCCAATTCCATATGACCGGATAACAGCCTCACATAAATCTGTTCCAACTGTTGGCTAAGAGCGTAAGGACATAGAGGTTTATCTTTTTAATTCTGAAGCACCCCCTGCCCTCACCAGCACATCCCATGGCACTACTGTATTTACTTGAGAGACTCAGCTTTATGGACAGTATTCATACAATCAAAACATTTCACAGTCCAACACTAGATGGGAATAACAGAATTATCAATGCTGACTGTATGAAGACAGCTGAACTGTAAATATGTATGAAATGAGGTACTTTGGTTCGTATACTTTCAACACAGGATTTTGTTTTTTTTTTTTGCAGGGGGTGTTTGTTTTTTTTTTTTTAAATACAGACCTGAAGGAAGGGTTGCACTTACTGTTAAGAAGACGGAAGTCTATAAATGGGTAGGAGCCGCGGCGCTCAGAGAGAACCCCTGTCTGACCTCTCACCCGTGCATCTCCTGCAAAACACAAAATCCCCAGAGACGTTAGAAGGGGCAGCTGCCTTTCTCTGCTGTTTAGATGTGGATCTATTTTCTATTCAAACTGATGATGTTACGCTCCTCCAGTGGGAAAACTAAGGTCCAAAAAATCATCTCCCATGACATCCCGGGGTAATTGGGTAAAGCAGTGCAGCTCATCCTCTTAACAGAACAAAGGCACAAAACCCCCTTGTGTTTATCCTATTGAACAGCTTCTTGCCCAGTAAGCAGACTCTCACTGCTTCAGGAGTAACGTAAAGGTCCATTTTTTTGCCCAGACAAGGCCAGTTGGATTCTGACTGTCATGGCATCAGACATAAAGGTCTCAAGTTTGGACTAGGCTCACAGTCCAACCAACCTCCAAAGCTGTGGAACTGGTCTCAAAATCACAGGCTGATGAAAAAAATCCTCAAACAAAATATGAAGGTGTTTTGGTTTTTTTAAGCAGTTTTGTTTGTTTGATTGTTTGGTTTTGTTTTACTTCCTGCTTTTTTGCTTACCCTGGAAAACATCAGCCCTCTCCTCAAACACCAAAGCTGCTTTATGTAAGTGAAACTTGATGTTCTCAGAGACGCATTACTTCAGAGCTTTAGGATGTATATCTAAATACCATAAAGTGACAACACAACATTAAGAATTAGTATTGCTGCGTAATTCACATTGATTAGTACGTGACTTACTATGTAATATTGATGAAATAGGTAAACTCATCTAAGGAGCAAAATGCTACTCTGGGTGAATAAGAGTTACAAAACCTCCCTCCATGTAGACAGGAAGTAGTGGGAAGCAGATGTCATTTTTATTTTTTCATAACCTTAAATATCACGTACTGCAATGTAATAATTTCTTTACAGGAAAATAAAAAGATCACAATATTAAAAATTCTTAAATAAGATGAAGTTTGAAAACTCTAGAGGTTCAGGTTAGAGTACTCTAGTTCTTTACAATACCAATTCCTCCTGGACAGAAACACAGGCCATGGTGTTGAAAGCAGACCCACTGCGCTTCCTCAGACAGCTCACACTGCAGGCCTCTCAAAGTTTGCAATAAAATTATGAATTATTAGTTAGTTTGAGTTGTGCTTCCTCTGGAGTACGGATACAGCATCTGACTAAATAAAAATAATTTAAGAATCTGGCTGCTAGTGCTAGTTTCTACTGCTTGTGTTTAAAAACAAGAAAATATCTTGCAGCATTAAAGAAGGACCTAGTTAGATGCTGGGTGTTCTTCTATCTAATGTTCACTTAAAATGGGCTTACAGTTATGTTTAAGGGTAGAAAGCCAAGTAGAACTATTAAGGTAAATAATTGAGGTGAAGAAAAACTTCCGTGCCCTCTGGGGTTCCTTAGAGGTATGAAAGACACAGGAGCATGCACTCAAATTAAGAATATTTCAAACACAGTTGCTTTTGATTATGAATATAAAACTATTTTCTCTCATCCTTACTTTCGCTTTGCTTTTTTGCTTCCAGAGACAGAACACGTGTCCCCTGTACTCAGCTCCCACTTGCCAACCACTCACTCGAAGAAGCCAGCCCAAAACAACTCCCGCTGTTGCTGACCCCACTTACCCCTCCTGATAGCAGGGGCAGGAGGTTCAAACCTCTGCCTGCTCTTCAGCTGTTGCACTTCAAAGGCATGATAACAGTGTGGGTCTACCTTCATCAGCAGTTTAAAATCATGTGCAGCTTGCAGCAATGGAGGTATATAAACTTACTCCCCTGCGATCCTTCTGTTAAAGGGCAAAAGGGTAGAGCAAAGAGCTGGAGAGGTTGTAAAACACCAAAGCAAGATTCATCAGCACCCATGAGTCAGAACTCGTAAGGCAGTACCCAGACTTAAAAGCACTGCTCTCTGCCACCGGTAGACCCATCAGATTGGCTGATTTGTGTAGAAAGAGTAAGAATGGCAAGCATATGGTACACATTATATAAACTCAAAAAAATCAGACAGGCTTGAGCCTGCCACTAAAAAAAGCAGAAGCAAATTAAGAACGGGTGTAAATTCAGAGCATGCCTCAATTGAAGCTTTTGTTCTTCTGTAGGCACTAATGAATTAACAGTAAACTGCAAATAATCCCCTGCATTAACACACTGGTAAACATGTCACTCGTGACTAAATCAACAGATGCTTTGAAAAAAAATGAGATAAATTCAAACTCCAAAAATCTGAGAAAAACACAACATATATGACACTGTAAACCCTGAAAGTCTGATTTTCTTTCTGGACATGAAATGATGTATCTATCAGATCAAGAGAAGTAGCATAGTACTAGAGAATAACAAAATCATACAGTTACCTACCAAAAAAACTGCCTCTGATCTTAATAGTATGACCCCCCAAGAAGAAAACACAATGAGGGCTTACCAAAAGTAGACCATAACAAGATGAAACTTGATATTTAATACTTCAAATAAAATAGCTAACTGTTAAACAAGAGGAAAAAAATCGATACTGTAGTGCATTTCTACAATATGGACTTTGTTAAACATATAAGAGGAGACAAGAGATGAATACATGAACTGAAGTTGGAAAAGACCAAAAGTAAGACAATAACAAGTTGAACTGAAAGGAAACTCTTGCTTGGAAATAAGTGCTGCACGATCTTTAGAAGATTCATATTGGGAATGGTCATACCATTTTTTTATTGATGATCTTGACACAGAATTAGGAGAGCACTACTGAGAATTGATGACAACACAGAAGTTGGGAGAGACCAGGTACATACTGCAGCTGATGGCATGGGCTTTATACACACTGAAAGATGACCTGAAATAGTTAAGGACTATGCATGATGATTGATAAACTTGCTACCAGCTCTATGTTCCTCAAACTAAGAAAATGTGAATGAGCTTTACTTAACCATCAAAGCCAAGGACCTGAAGTAATGAAAAATTACTGGTGATTCTGATTAGCTTTTTGTATCATTCTACACTTTTTAGAGATAATAAAGTTTGGGCTGTCTCTAGCACTATAGGAATCTATATGCAGGATAAATCTCCATCCCCGCTGACTTAGTAAAAGCCACTAAAATCCTTATATTTGAGGATTATTAACTTTACCCTCAGGAAAGGCAAGTTTCTGATGAGTCAAAGATGTTATCAAGTAGCTCTTACTCATGAATCTGTTATTTCAAGATACCTTGCCAGGTGCCACCTAGTCTCTTTCTACATCGTTAGAGAAAGATTAGTTAGGAAGTGGTGGTGGGCTAAATCAACCACACCTGCCTTCCTCCATATCTTTCTTGGCTCACTTATTTGGAAAACATTTACATTCTTCCCTTTTACTTTTAATTATCTCTAAATACACTCAACAGAGATACTAAAAACAGAGACTGTACCAGATGTACACTATACCACATGATTTTTAATTTCTGAGAGGCAAGGGCTGTTCATGGCAACGCACCAGACCCTCTTATTCGCTTTGACAGAGGACTTTGAGGGCAACTTTCATCAGTCCACCAGATCTTCACATCTCTTTGCTCTCCACCTTAAAATCAAGCTGAACAATTGTTCTGACAATTTATGCAATTAGCAGTTTTAGATAAAAAATCCTTTTTGGAGCAAAAGGAAGGATTCTGTGGAAACAGGGCAGGAAACTTTGACAGCTCATTGTGTTCCTAAGTGAAACAAACAGGGTGAAGGGAAATGGCGAGGGTACAGGTTCTCCTTGGCTGCTTCGGGCTGAAGATGTGAGGCTGGAACATTTGCATGCACAAACACGAAAGGCTGCACTCTCACTATAGTCAAGTCACCATGAGAGCTTCCAGTAGGGACATCTCCCAGTGGCTGCCACGCTCTTGAATTTTACTTTGTCCTCATTAGAACAGACAAGAAAATAAACCAAACAAACCAAAGCAACCTACGTTAGGTACCAGGAGCCTGGGCAGTGCATGCTGTGACTGGCATGCATGACAGCTTATAGTCTTGGGAAAATAAGATATGGGGTAAGAACCACAGTACTCCTGTGGCCACAGCATCTGCACCATTTCAAGATGAGCAAAAGGGTTAAGAAAAAAAAAAGGAAGCAGTTCTTAGCTGCCTGACACATCTGGAGGAAAGAGCCATCTGCACCAGGAAAACTTCTCCAAGACTTGCCTGAAATGACATGGTATTCAATTTCACTGAACAAGCATAACAAATTAGGAGAGAAAACAGGGCCATAGCTGTGACAAAACAACAGAGCAGCTTCATGCAGCAGAAGTCAGGACCAGCCACTAAATTATTGATTTTATTTAGTACACAGCTCCGTGTGGTAAGTCAGGAATACCACAGCAAATTCACATGAGGTTACAAGTATTTATTCTAGTTAAGCTTTTCTACAATTTTTATCCAAATATTTCTTAAGCAGACTGCTTTAGGACACATACTGCAGTGGCTGAGTACTTTCTGTGGAAAACCGAGTGGCAGTAATAAGGTTCCTCATGGAGTCCATTGAGCCCCTGGGTCCTTCACTATTTCAGTTATGAAAAGCCTTGGGATTTCTGAGACGAAGGAAGATGAGTTGTTGATGCTTTAAGCATCATTCTGGTTTTGGTGGAAAGCCTTCTAAAAGAGGGAAGTATTGCTGTGTAAAAGTAGCAAACTCAGATGAAAAGTCAGACTAAAAATAAGTAGTAGAACTAGTGGAATTATTTTTGAAGACTTCTAATGCTTGTTCATGGTGATGATGTGTACTTATTTGGATTATTTTAATTTTGTTGTCTTAGTGTTATAAAGATTATTGTTCTAAATTCTTGTCTGCGGAAAGCATTTTCCTCATGCACGTAAGATTTTCAGTGAATAAGAACATTTCCTCTGAGCAGACACGATGAGACTGACATTAGATGTTACAGAGACAGGATGAGTCTCCTATCCTGCAGGAGAAACTGGGGGAGCCACCTCCCTTCATCCATTTGTCAGCGCTGCATTTTTAAACACGTAAATATTCCATAACATGAGGTTTTCTGTGCTATACAATGCACAGTTCTACTATTTCTGGTAACAGTCCTAATGAGCTTCTAAGTAGTGATTTCATCCAATGTGTTCTGCTGTTTCATTTCAGAATGCTCCGCAAGGGGAGACAACTGTTGGTACTCCTTTTTTACAAAAATGGGATAAAATCATGGCACAGAAACTATCGTTTGGTTTTGTAATTTATTTTTTTTTGCACAGAAAATCTCTTGATTTTCCCTGTAGTAGTCTACCCCATGCATGAGTTATTTTTATTTATTTTTTATACCACTCAGTTACTTGAATTTCAGCTATTCAGAATTCCATCTCCACATCAGCAACAGTTATAGATGAAAAATTTCACTCATCCTCTGTTTTCTTATAAAACTGTATTTTGGACTGAATGGTGGATCTCATACTGAACATAAACTAGTGGCACTGCCTGACTGTACCCACCAGCTGTGATTTCTGCCTCTTTACTGACCAAAAATCCATACAATTTCTGTATATTAATCTCTTAAACAATATTATTTCCACTACTTGCATCAACCAATAGAATGCAAAAAACAGAAGCTGACAATCTGTTCATAAAACCCTCCTCAATGCTAAAAGTCTGCTGGTAAGACTGCTTTTGCACTGATGCATAGTCTAGCTGGATATACAGCCAGAGGAAGACTCCAGGATCCACAGGCATGCCTTTAATAGCTGGTCCATTCTGACAAATGAATATCTACAGTAAAGGTAAATGCATGTTTTACAGATACTCTTGAAATCTTCCCTTAAACTGTATCAGACTACATCAGTAGCTCTGAGGAAAAGATTTTGAATTAAAATATCTTGAGACAAAGTTATTACAACATGCATTCTTTGGAAAAAGTGCTTGCAGGCAACTGAAATCCAAGAGGATGAGAAAACTGCCATAGACAACCAGGTAACAGCAGCCACCAGAAATTCAGGTTCTGAAGCACTACCCATGTTACCCTCTTCATAGACCTGTTCTTGCATGAGCAAACGCAGAGCCTATAGAAGTAGCTACCTCCGACTGAGAGTCAACTAGGATAGACAATCCTTCATGTGCTAAAGAAGGTAGCTTTCCAAAATGTCAATACATTATATCGCACTGGAAATTCTTTCAATTGTTTCTGAGTTTGATAGCGGGCTATAGCCTTAAGGTCAGATGGTGTAAGTCAGTGAAGAGGAGCAGATGCCTCAACATAGTGACTAGCACTTAAAAGAGACTCAATTGCCTTTCAGAGTTGCATGTGTTTGACTTTGACTCCACACTGAGCCTAAGACACCTCTGTTCCTAAACTAGGTGCCATGGTACAGCGTACCATGGGAAAAATGTGAACCCTGCTTGTGAGGATTGTATTCAGACAGCTAAAATCACACCAAACTAAGTATGCTTTTCACCGTGATTATCTCTGTGATGGTTACTTTATTTTGTAATAAATATAATAGATGCATACACCTTCAGTTCACACCAGTGTGGGCACACCCTCAAAACTCATGCCGTGTACACTCGTACAGTATAGTATCATCCCATAGCTTGGTTAAACAAAAATCAGCACTTGTTATGCAATAGTAATTGGACTACTGTTCTCTATAAAAAGAAATAACTAGCTCCTTGACGCTACTGTGTGATACTTAACTATCAGTATTTTCTAGACAAAAATACAAAAGCTTATATAAAAGTTTACATAAAGTGTTAAAACACAGGACACAAAGACAGAAAGGAAGCATAAGAACATGTCCAAATTGCATGGACTGGTTATTCACATACAAACATTCCTCATCAGTTTCTGCACGTTCTTCACCTCTTTTACAACTCCCCTCTGCACTATACATATATATATATATGTATATATTCCTAACTCGAGTTTGACCCTTCTTCTTCCCCTTCTCTTTGACTCAATGATAATCCAGCCTCACCTCTACTCACTGCCTTCTCCTGAGACTGGAGTTTTGCATGGCTTTGTAGCAGGAAGCCCAGCAGTGTTGGCCACTACTTACTCCTCCCCAAGGGGCTGCCCCAAGGGTCCTCATGTCTGGGAGAGAGCAACGAAAGGGGGAAGAAGAAAGTGCTGAGAATTGGCTTGGCAGCACAAGAAGGTGCCTGTGATACCTTGCAGGAGAAAGCTTTACTCACCACCTGAAACTTTGCTCTCATTAAGAACTTTATCTGCACACGAGACTGCAGGAACAAATGTTTGAGATTAATGATTTGCCTTTTGTTTGTACATCACATCTTGCAATAAATTCCTTTTTTTTTTTTTTTGTATTCAAAAGCAGCATCTATGGCCAATAGCTAGAAACCGTTCTTCCTGGTTTTAAATTTGGTTTACATGCTCTGTGGAACATACAAATACTTCCATAACTCAGTGAATTACTGACCAATAAGGCAAAAGAACTTTGTCCAAAATAAACACAGGTAGCCTTAGCATTATTTGCTTTTTCAAGATGAGTATTTCCTGAGCTAGCACACATTTAATAATTCTTCATCAGAAAGCATTATTTTGATAAAAACCCCTTTTTCTTATAAGAATGTCCTTCTGCTTAGAAAAAAAATATAAATGGCATATGTAGATAATATAACTATTTGGAGTGGAACCTTTTTCATTTTAATGCTAGACACAGGAATAAAGCTGCATAAAGTGGAAGCTGTTCCACCATTTGGAAAATGTTTTTCTGCTTTTTACATTGTATTTTTCAAGGAATTGATTGGATCTTAAAAAAAAAACAAAAAACAAGAAACACAACAAACCACCAAACCCAGAACCCCAACCTGCCTAGAATTTAGCAAATATGCTACCTCTTGGACTTAAACAGTTCACTGATCTGGACCATCTTTGCTACATACTATACATTTAAAATTTGAAAATTCAGAAAAGGGTGACACAAACAAAAGAATGTTCTGATTCAACCTCATGTTCCTTAAACACTAGCTTACTCTCTGTGCCTCGTTCACTGTTATGGTTCAGTTGCATTAAATATTTACTGTCTAAAGTACAATTAAATAGCAGTTTACCTTCTTTATACATTGCACATTCTTAAGACAGGTTAGCATGAGCTGGCTCAAAGAAAATAATTAGCTACATATTTCTGTAATTACAAAATAGTTGATAAACAAATCTAATTAGGTACTTGCTATTGGCAAAGACTGGTATTTCCCTAGAACCTGGTTTTGTGTTTCCCCAACCAAGATGGCAAGCAGTGTCAGGAGGAGCTTCTTCCCCTGCAGATATGCTGGCAACCGTGGCTTTGCTTAGCCCATCAAATGTGCAAGCTGCTGCCAGGTAGCCTCTGCTATGTGTTTCTAATCCAGCTCCGTATTCCAGAAACTTACAAAACTTTAATATCTGACAGAAAGATATGCAGAGAGAATTAAACATAGCTCACTGTAACCTGAGCCCCTTTCAGTGACACTTTACATTACCATCTTCTTTCTTCATCCCATAATTATGTACAGCTAGATTTCACTTGGACACTGAATTTACGAATGGCAATGTCACATAAGGGACCTGCAGCAAACATCACCCTTTGGGAGGAAAGGCCAGGCGTACCTGAAGGGAGGGGAACCCTATCTTGCCCTGGAAAAAGACTGTGCTTGGCCCCTTGCTGAGGAGGATGGACATGGCATAGGAGGGAAAATATTCTTCTCCTTCCTCCTACTCTCTATGTCCTTCCACAAGTGGGAAAAAAAATCTGGTTTTCAGACTGTGAACTACTCACTGCTCAACCTTTGTATCAATACGTGTTTGTTTAATGATCTTCCAAAACCACCACGAATGGTCAGAAACATGAACCAACACTGTAAAAATTGCACTATTAATTAATCTGCTAACTGGCATAACCCAGAAGTCTACATTCATAAACCACTACACTGAAGCTACAGTTAGAAGCCAGGTCTGCAATTCAGGCTCACCGGTGGCGTAAACTTTGCCAAAGCTTTATTTGTTGTGTCAGTACCAAGAACAGTACCGGGAGACATGCTGAGGCACAACACGCCCAAGGGAGTCCGCGAGACAGCTTTCAGGGGACACTGGTGATCCAGAGCCTGTCAGCATCACACTCCTTCTGCAGGCCAAGAGACCCTGTAAGAGCTTCCTATTTAATGTCTTCCAATTACTTCATAATTTAAAAAGTGTCACTAGAAAATGTACTTAATTGTGATGTCTTCATTACTTTTTATTTGAAGCTAACTACAACCCCTGCATGTTTCCTCACTATTTTTCTAAATAGAGAAAAACAACAAACCAAAAAAGAAACAAAATCTTATGGATATTTCAAACACTTCTACATGAGAAATGACAATTTATCTCACTGACAGTGTATGCTGAAACACTGTCTTTTTCCACAACTAGGGCTGAAAAGAGAAGCTGAGGCTTTTGTCTCCCGTGTTTTAACATGCTCTTAGGAAATTCAAATAATTACAAAGTTTTTCAGAAAGAGAAGGAAACTGCAATCTAAAACTTCGAATACAACAAACAGACAAGACCTTTTTGGGTAGAGGCAAAAAAAAACCTGGAGATGTTTACAAATCCCAAAGAAACAATAAACCGTAAAAACAACAAATTAATTTTGTTTTGTCTCTGAATTTTCCTTTAAATTACAGCTTAGCAACTGTGAAAGTTAACCCTGTCTCAGCTTAACCCAAGACAGCAATCCAAGACTTCTGCCTTAGATATTCATTGAACAGAACTTTTTCTGAGCAGTCCAGGCCCTCAGGCTCCTCCTCACATAGTATTTTAAAGGAGAATGAGCAAGACAGCGTTTAGGTATTTGCTCTTCACAAACTCCTGTAAATTCCAATAGAGAATAACTCTAGCAGAGACTTTTTTAGCATTTGTGTGTGAAGGCATATAAAAAGTATTTCTCAACTCATCATACTCTTGTGCAATTCATACTAAGCAAGGGATTTTTTTTTCTTTTTGAGTTTTTCTGTTCTGGGAATTGCAAGATATAACACAAAACCCAGTAAGATTATTGTCTTTTTCTTCAAAACAGATCAGCTTGAATAAACGTTGAGTATATCTTAAAAGTAACATCGAGAAAAAGTTGTGGTTTTCCTAGACCATACCTTAACAGTATTTTCAGTAGCTAATGATTTCCAAAGACAAATCAAGAACTGTATAGAAAACAATCTTAATTGGCAAGGCTCTACTTACAAATGATATGTAATGCAAAGGTTCTGCAAATGAGATTTTGAATTTATTACAGAAAAGTGATTCAGAAACTCTTTGCTAGAGAACTCATAAGAACCTTCTCTCCTCAAATATTTGCCGAGGTCTCACCAAACCTGTGAAATACCTTAAGAACTGAAAATTTTACAAAACTCAAATTTTAATTTGGTTCTACAGTGACAAGTAAGTCCATGAAGATTTGTAAGAATCAGCTTATCATTACCACACTACTGAAGAATGTCATAAAATTCTGTCTATAGTTGTAAAACTGGGTGATGTTTTGGATCAGGCTCTAATACCAGATGTATATTACTGGGAAAAACACTGTACTCCGTTAGTTGCCATCCAAGTGTAGCAAGGTAATGTATGCTGTATTCATGGATATTAAAAACACAGATCCTATATCAACTACATGAAGAAAAACATTTATTAAAATTTTATCAGCAGACGGAAGTGTGCCTAAAATCCTAACGAAGGATGTGTATTCCAGTTCACCCTATGGTAAACTTTGTGTTTTATTCCTCCCCAAAACCTAATGGCCGACTAATCCTCTCTCCAGAATGCAGCAGGATCCATCACAGCACAAAGGGATTGTTATAGAGCAAAATAAATCACTTCTTCCAGCATCATCTTATTTGTATGGCAAGTATACTGCAGCTGTGAGCTCATACTTCAGGTTTGTTGCTTCAGTATGAGATGTTCCTATTCTCTCAATTTTTATGAAGTAAAGCTCAGGAAATGTTTTTTTCCTAGATCTAGGAAGAACAATTTTTCCTAGATCTCAAGTACCAAGTACTGGTGCATTCCATCCTTGTGCTGGCTCCCACAGTTGCTCTGAGACCTGCTGGCCCATCTCCAGGTGTCTCAGTAGCCATGGACACAGATGGCTGCTGGGAAGAAGGAACTCGTGCACAAGGGACAGTGGAAGTGGCTGCAAGTGGTTACTCCCCACAAGGGGGTTGAATAGCCTGTCCTGCTTTTTCACCTGAAAAGACAAATCTCATTTTCCTGAACTGACTTTCCATTTGTATATAAAAGGGGAAAATAATTTCAACTCTGTGGAAACTGGAACTGGGTTCTGGAAGTGACTCAGTTGCCTCCCTATTGCTTGATCTTCTCTGTGACCTCATTTTTTAATCTCAGTAACAGACATAATCACTGGGGCTCCTGGAAAAGCAAATGTGTTGGTCTAGGGCGGTGTTGGGAGTAGTAAGAAGAAAGGGACAGGTTGCCCTGAGCTTTCCATGGAAGGGGCAGCCCAGCTGGTGCTCTCCCAGCCCCCTGGGGCGGAGGCAGAAGTCACTGTTCTCAAATCTTTCTTTTTCAGAAACTGAGCAGGTGCATCTGCATTCAGATGCTGCACAGTCTGCAGATGCTGCACGAACCACTGTGGTCTGTGAAAGAACAAAAGTTGGGAGGGCGGTGGGTGGAAACAAACAGGCAAACAGGGTCCTACCATACTTATGATATTCTGTTCGCATATTACTGAGGAGTCTTTAACACTTCAGATCAGAAACTGAGTTGGAAATTACAACTTGAAAAAATCACCATGTATTCAAGACCTTGATCCAGCAGCCACAGAACTCCATCCCCTGAAAACAAGCAGTAACACCCTGCACTCCTAGGACAGTCATATCAGGCTGCAAGGACAACCCAGGAGAGACCAATACACTCTTCAAAAAATAGATCCAAAATTCACTGATTAATTTTTTTCCTAATCAGGTAAAAACCTGGAGTGAAACCAACAGAAATTGCAAGAAACTGAGGTTAATATCTGCTTTCTAAAAGAGACTATATGTAACTCTTAGTAAGAAGCAAGCCTTATATCCATACTCAACATACAAAGGAAAAATACTATATTATACACTAGTATCTATTAGAATTCAGAAGATTCTAACTACAGAATATTTGTCCTTCAGACATGGATTCAGTTCAGTCTGATGAGATACGTGACAAAGAAACTGAACTTTTAGCAAATCACAGGTTTTGGTAGTGTAGGAAATGATTGCTTTGAGCAATACCTTGTCTAGCAGTTATAACAGGTAGGATATTGTATATTCCTTCTCTATAAAATGCGCTTCTCAGAGAAAAGCATAGGTAGCTAAACCAGTACAGTACAGAGGCTGTTATTTGAGTTTCTCCCACAACTACGAGGTACTGGAAAGAGAAGCACCCTTGACAAAAACCTCTGTAGTGCTACTTAGCATCATCCAAAAATGTGAATGATCATAAAGAGAAAGAACAGCCATAGAGTACAAATGTTTTCTTTACATTACATTTAGGAGAGTCCTGAGGGAGCCGGGGAAGACCAAAGGCAACTATTCTGTACCNTCCCCATCTCTCCTGTAGGCCCCCTTCAGGTACTGGAAGGCTGCTATTAAGTCTCCTCGGAGCCTTCTCTTCTCCAGGCTGAACAACCCCAACTCTTTCAGCCTGTCCTCATAGGGGAGGTGCTGTTTAGTTCAAACTTCTTTCCTTGATTTTTTTTTCTCCAAGATTTTACGTGCTAAGTCTTGCCATATTTTCTGTTGAAATCAAATAGATTTTAGCTCTCTTGAAATCCTATGCCATCTAATCAATTGTGGAGCATCTACTGTTATGAGAACTTTTCTATAAATATTAACATTACATACAGTAAAAAGAAACATACTGAAAACCGCCTCCTGCTCCATAGGGTATCTTCAAATTTCTTGAGATTTCATATCTTATTCCTTGGAGGGCAATATATTCCCTGACCCACCTGATCCTTTTCCTCTTTTCTTCTTTTCCCTTCTTTTCTCAACAAGTGGAAATTCAGCCTAGCTTTGTGACAAAGATGTTCAATCTCTCCTCACCCAGGCAGCGGTCTCCTTTTCAGATTGTTTTGGGAAACTACTCTGAGAGACCAGCATCATACTATACTTGCCAGAGACCACTTTTCACTAAAATGCGTGAAACACTCTTATATCCTTCCACACGAATAAGGAGATTCTAGCTCTCTCCTGAATTTTTTTGAATTCAAGAGGTTTCCCAGTGAGGCTGTGCAGTCTCCATCCTCAGAGGTTCCTAAGATCTGGCTGGGTAGAGCCCTGAGCAACCCCATCTGGGCTCACTCCTGAGCTGGCGTGGACCAACAGGCTGGGCTGGAGACCTGCGAAAATCCTTTCCACTGGTGTGGTTCTGGGGATTTTAACTCAATGTGGTAACTCTGGGCTTGTTTGAGAGTAGAGGACGGCAGAGCTGCAGGCAGCTCGGTGTGGTTCTTTACTGCAGCAGCTGTTCCTGCTCCTGGAAAGGAAAAAATATCTTGCTTTTAACATTTAACAGGATGTTCTTGCTCCACTTTAGGAGATTTTTGAGTTACTATTTTCTTTCACAGATCTGTATATCCCCCATATTCTCTGAGAGTTTTGCTCCCAGTGTTTATCCACATTCTCCAAGTCACTGGCCCCACTAATCATTCTTTCTACATCACATTTAATCCCACCAAATCTCATTTCCACTGAAGATTTTGAGAGAGTTCATTTCTGAGATTAACCTATCAAGACTATCTCTGGTAGCAATGTCAATTTATTTTTCATCTCTGCTTTGGCAGGAAGCAGAACATCATTTTGAACTCTACAAACCTCGCCTGCTGTAAGTTAATGTTCTCCCCCTGAATTTCTTTTGGGGAAGCTGCTGTTCAAACCGTCCCCTCCTCCTCTGGTCGCCATCCCACGCACCCAGCCTGCACAGGCCGGTCAGCAGGCCGCAGACAGCCCAGGCAGGCGCAGTGCTGGGCACCATCTGATCCAGTCGAGCTCTGCGGCCAGGCAGCCATTTGCAAGCTGTTGTAGCTTTTTTCTTCATCAAAAAAATTCAACACCCCTTTTCTCCTCCCCATCATTAATTTTTTTATTCATTGATGCTTCCTTGTACATTCTGGGTTCAGACAGTACTGAAAAATGCCACTTAAATATTGATCCAGCTGCACTAGGAATGGAATAGGCCAGGAAACCTTCAAGAAATCTTGCTTAAGTGTTAACCTCTGCTTGGAGCTCTTGAATGCTTAGGTTGCCAAATTCCTGATGAGAATATGGTTGTTATTAAAACCCTACCTTATCATCTACAAGACATTATTTGAAGTTCTGCAGTTGCTAGTTTTGGGGACACATTTCGCACCACAATTTAGACTCCTGTTCTCTGAGCCAGTGAATGGGTTTTTTTGGCTCCACGAGGAGTTACGCCTTCAACAAAGTGCAGGTGGGCAGGTGGTGGTGTTCCAAGTCCCAGCCCCTGTCACTCTCCAGTTGTTCAGATTTTATTTATGTTTTGATTTTATAGTAGCTTTCCCACAGCCTCTTGCATGCACTCACTAAACTGCTGAGGATGCATAAATCTTGTTTCCCAGGTTATTTCTGACATAGGGCTGTCTAAAGAGTGGGACAAAGTTTTGAGCAACAGTTTCCCTAACCAACACAACTATTGGAATCCACTACATATGTCTGCAGAAATAATTCAAATCTTGTGAGAAAAGTTCCTTCTCCTACTCCCTCATCTCAACTGCGTGACATGGAATCAATACTTTGTAACTGGATTTATTCAGCTAGGCAGATTTACACCAGTAATTTATAAGACTTTGAAAAATAAAACATTCTCAGGTTCCACTTTGGCTTTTGGTATCTTTCAGACATCATGCCATCCTAAGACATTACACCATGCTTTGATCTGTGAAGTTTCCCATGCATGAAGTGAATTTTAGAATGCAATTGCTTCAGAGCACACAATCTTTTTTTTAACTCTTACAGTTAAAAATACACACTTTAAAATCCTGAAATAGATAATACGTGTGATGTATCCAACAGCAAGACCAGTAAGGTAAGGTAGCAGCAGGAGAGAACGGTACTAACAAACATGTATTTTACTCAGCTTAGCCAAATCATCTGTACTCTTCTCTGTATTATTGGAAAGTTCCTGTCCCTGAACTGCCTCCAGTGTTTTACTGCTGCAACTATTTGTGTGGCAGCCATGATGAAAACTGACTCGTCTGAAAAGAAACAAAAGCAGTCTGGTACAAATTTGGTTCTCCCAGCCCCATCAGTTTCCCACTTATCACTCAGCATCATCACAGCAATGAGAATCCACGAAGTGAACATTGCCACTAGAAACATGTACATGGAAATTCTGCCCAGGAGTAAAACCCAAGTACTTTGTCCTTGTTTTTCTTTTTAAACCACAGTTTAGATCACACACATTAATTATTCTAATGACAAACTATTAATGCATGGCAGTGATCCAGGACTTCTCTAAAGGCTATCTTGGCAAAGCAACAAGTGGCAAAGCTGGCCATGAATTAAATCAGACTGCTGTAGCATTTGAGCAGCCAGGTGCCTGAACAACCCTCCAATGGGAAGAAAAGTATAGCACAAAGAAAAATGAAATATATAGACACATTTTTAAGATTTTTAAGATGTGATATGTCCCACAGAAGTGAATTGATGAGCTAGTCAAAATGGTTTCAATGTAAATTTTTTCTAATGGGAAAAAACTCTATGAAAGGAAACTCTGCAAATATTTCATGAATATGCCCCTTTCCCAAAATTTTATTTTACAGTGCAATTCTGAGATGAAAGACTTTGACAAAAAAAATAAACTGTCCTCTCACTCTTGTTTATCATAGAATCACAGAATGGTTTGGGTTGGAAGGGACCTTGAAGGTCACCTAGTTCCAACCCCCCTGCCATGGGCAGGGACACCTTCCACTAGCCCAGGTTGCTCAAAGCCTCATCCAGCCTGGCCTTGAACACCTCCAGGGATGGGGCATCCACAGCTTCTCTGGGCAACCTGTTCCAGTGCCTCACCACCATCACAGTAAAAAATTTATTCCTAATGTCTAGTCTAAATCTATCCTCTCTCAACTTATAACCGTTATCCCTTGTCCTCTCACTACACTCCCTAATAAAGAGTGTTTCCCCACCTCTCCTCTTCTGTAGGCCCCCTTTAGGTAATGGTAGGCTGCTATTAGGTCTCCTTGGAGCCTTCTTTTCTCTAGGCTGAATAACCTAAATGTAAGTTTACACTTGTATTCACTGGGAAAACAGATGTTTGAGGATAAATTGAAAGAAAACACATATGCCCTTACCCTGTTACTGCTTCAAGAAGCATTTGAAGATTTTTTTATGTGACTAATGATTAAGATCACAAAATATGCATTTTTTTCAACTAGTATTGTTAGGGGTTGCTTTCCTTCACAAAGCCTTCTACAAACGGTCAGGTGGATCCTGGCCAGTCCATAACACAGGAAGAACACCAGCCTTTTCCGGTTAATGCAAGCAAGGCACAAATGTAATCTAGGCTCAGTTCATTCTCACGTGGCTGGTAAATATAAAATCCATTTCACAAATGGGAAACCAGTTCTGGAAACTGAAACTGACTTCTGAGAATCCAAGGTTTTTAAACTATCAAGTCCAAACTCCTTCATATCCAACATCATTCATCCCTTACCCAACTATCAATTAAAAGATTTAGTTTAAGTTAAGCTGTTTCAGTCTCCAAGAGACTTCTGCACTTCAGGACAAATGTGGAGAACAGGGTGGCGTCTCAGGTTTTCAGTACCTGGTGTCCCTGCAACAGGTGGGTAAGTGATGTATCCAGATCATTGCAACAGACGAACAAATGAAAACCACCATGATCCCCAAACGTGACTTGTTTTAAAGTAAATTAATGTTGGAATTAAAAAAAGTCCAGTATCTATACTCAGGTCACTAAATGATCCTACAACATAGCTCTGAGTTTCCACAACACAAAACATCACTATAACAACACAGCAAGGTGCAGGACTGGACCTGAGTTTTGGGATTCTCCTAATGCAGCCCAATGGAGGGGCAGCTACTAATTCTGGGCTATTGTCCACAAATGGGCAGAGTAAGTTCCATGTCCTACTGCCACTTTCTTGTTCCACTTGAATGCAATAAAAGGTGAGTCTAACTGCAGGTGCAGCTGCAGCTTTCCATCAGGTCATTGCACACTGCACTAGAGTAATTTTTCACAATCTGTAAGGCAGAGGCAGGAGACAAGTGGCATTAACTAAAAACCACTCATAACTAGGGGAAGTGCTGATATAGAGAACTGAAAAATCAGATGAAAATTAACAGAATAGCCAGAAGCAAATGGCATTATGTCCTTGAATCAAGGGAGCATTCAAATAGCGTCTATTCCATCTTCATAAGCTACAGATAATTCCCTCTCATTAGTGTTGAACCTCAAATAATTACATTTCATTAAACGTTCTCAGGCCTTAGTATAAATACCACTGTAGAAATAGGATGTCTTTCCTCTATGGGAGGTATTAGTCCTGAAGAGGTCATGTTGCTAAGTAGAAAAGAAGTCACTTTGAAAAAGAACTTGCACATTGGCTGAGGCAAGACAACAGACAGCAGTCAGTGTATACAGCACGGATCCTAAATGGCTTCAACATATCCAGTAACGGGTTACCAAACAACTGTGCAAAATGAAAATGGTAACATGCCTGCATGCCCAAAATATGTAGCATGCACGCAAATGCTGAGTATGGATGGCTGCTCTAAAAGATGTAAATGCAAACAAAACACCCCACTGCCTAGAACATGATGTTCTTGAGCATGTCATGGCTAGCGTGACATCTTTAAAAAGATCTCATTTGTTAGGTACGAAAGATGATATGTAATTACTTCTTCACAGCTCTACAGTAGGTCCAACATCCTTCCTCCTTTGTGTGAAAAATCTATTACAGTCGACTCTGAGCCTCCATAATTGTTCTCCATTAGTAATGATTTACATGATATTACAGCTGTCACTGAATGTCAAGGTAATTTCCCCATGTTCTTTCTTTGAATCATTTTAGAAATTCAAGTTTAAAAGAGTACCTACTGTAAACATGTTCTAACAGAGGAGATTGCTAAAGAGAAAAAAAAGCTAATGGATATGGGAGTGATTTTGAAATATCGTGTTATTACAGAATTGACATTAATCAGTTCTAGCTATGGAGACTTTTTATTTCTTTTTGCACCCAATGAAGAATTCAGTTTTTTTATCTGACAATGGCACCAGGACAGGGTGGAACAATCTGTCACTCCACTTGGAAAGTCAGTAATGTGATGTTTTTAATTCATGCTGCATCAGTGCTTCTCAAAAACCCCAAAGTTTATTTTCATGAAATGCACTTCTGAGGAGTATATGCCAAAACTGGCTTGAAATTCTGCAGGACTGAAATCTGTCAGAGAGCAAACAGATCATGAGTTGCCTCCGATTTCCAGCTGCAAGCCTGGAGAAGCAGGCTCTGGAAACGTGGGCTGCCTCCCACAGCAGTCCTGCTGTCAGAGGACCAAGGCACGCTGCTCCATGACATGGTAAGCTGGCAGAGCAGTATGGAGATGAAACATCCTGGCTGCACACGTACCTGTAGAACACCAGACCAAAAATATATGGAGCATTAAGTGTTCTGTCATCAAAGGAGCTCTTCTGATTACATGTCACAGACCTGAACCTGGTGGGTACAAGAACCCAGGCTGCAGGTACAGCTTCTTGGCAGGTGCAACTGATGCAGGTGATTATGGTGGTGTTGCATGCAACATATTTGTTAGAAATGTCTTCTGAAACCCAAGAGACCCAAATTATGTCCTGCATTTCTTATTAACAAGTGTAGTCAATGACAGTACTGACTTCTAATCAGGAAGATTAAGATTCAGAAAGAAATACATATGACAATGCATTATAATGCCATTTAGATATGGAAACGGAGCAGTTTGGAAAATCATGAAAGGCAAGAGGAATGTATTGGCTGACACAATTGGACCACTGCTTTTAAAGTTGTTCCTAAAGGAAATTTAGACCCTGGCTTATTTTTTTTTTTTTAGTTTGGGTGGTTCTTTAATTTACACTTACTAATGATTATTCTGGAACTACTTAAGTTCACATAAGTGACCCTAAAAAGGAGTAAGATCCATTGGAAATCTGCCCTGGGCAGATGTGGTTTCATTTTGAATAATCCATATTTCTTCCAAACACAAGTCCCATTGATTATCACTATGGAGGAAATCTGCTTTCCTTTAAAAAATAATAAAGACAGTTTGGGTTCACTGCTCTGTAGCCAGGTCTCCATGTCATAAAACCGCTACCATCTACACTATTGGGTGAACTTTTCAGGGAGATTAGTAGGGAGTTTTGAGAGCTCTGCAGGCCAGAGGATTATGCTCTCTGTTATTCCCGAGGATTGCACTGTGGATCAGGACAGAATCACGCAGAGGGAGCTAAAAGGGAACAACTGCAGCCCCCACTGGCCGTGCTGGACCACCTTCTCCTATGGGACTCAGGCAGGAGAAGGATGAAGGAGGGAGAAGGACCATTCCCCTTCCCTGTGACTGCAGTGGGAGGGTTGGGGTAAGCAGCAAGGGCTGTATTTGCTTGCCCTCTGCCTGGCTCACTTATGCTTTTGGAGCTGCTGGGCACTGGCACGGCATGTTGTGTCTGGAGGTACGAGAGTGTGCCTGTCTGCTCTTACTCTGGCAATCTGAGAAATTGAGGCAGCCTTGGGAAGAAGGCCTTAGAAGGTAAGATGTAGGATTCTCTGGTGCATCTGATCCATGCTTCATACTGCCATGGAGATGAGAGCCCCAGGGACCCATCCCAGCCTTCCAATAAAAATCTCTGGGGAAGTCTATTTGGGGAACAAAGAAAGTCCTGCTCACAGTCCCTACACTCCTTGGAGCTCTCCCACACCATTTTCCCGCATGCCCACTGCTTCTGCCAGAGCTCCAAATCCTCTGCAAGTCCTGGCAAGTCCTGCCAAACCCCGCCTGGCTTTCTCAACCTTCCTTGTCCTGAATTTTTTTTATGGGCACCAAAATCATAGAATCATAGAATAGAATCATAGAATCATTAAGATTGGAAAAGACCTCAAGGATCATCAAGTCCAACTGTCAACCCAACACCACCTAACTCACTAAACCATGTTCCTAAGCACCACATCTACACATTTCTGGAACACCTCCGGGGATGGTGACTCCACCACTTCCCTGGGCAGCCTGTTCCAATGCCTCATCACTCTTTCAGTGAAGAAATTTTTTCTAATATCTATCCTAAACCTCCCCTGGCCCAACCTGAGGCCGTTTCCTCTTGTCCTATCACTTGTTACTTTAGAGAAGAGGCCGGCACCCACCTCACTACAACCTCCTTTCAGGTAGTTGTAGAGAGTGATAAGGTCTCCTCTCAGCCTCCTCTTCTCTAGACTAAACAACCCCAGCTCCCTCAGCCACTCCACTTCAGACCTGTGCTCCAGACCCTTCACCAGCTTCGTTGCCCTTCTCTGGACCTGCTCCAGCACCTCAATGTCCTTCTTGTGGTGAGGGGCCAACACTGAACACAGGATTCAAGGTACGGCCTCACCAGTGCCGAGTACAGGGGCACAATCACTTCCCTAGTCCTGCTGGCCACACTATTTCTGATACAGGCCAGGATGCCGTTGGCCTTCTTGGCCACCTGGGCACACTGCTGGCTCATGTTCAGCTGGCTGTCGACCAGCACCCCCAGGTCCCTCTCTGCTGGGCAGCTTTCCAGCCGCTCTCCCCCGAGCCTGTAGCGTTGCAGGGGGTTGTTGTGGCCAAAGTGCAGGACCCGGCACTTGGCTTTATTGAACCTCATACAATTGGCCTCAGCCCATCGGTCCAGCCTGTCCAGATCCCTCTGCAAAGCCTCCCTACCCTCAAGGAGATCAACACACCTGCTCAATTTGGTGTCATCAGCAAATCTACTGAGGGAGCACTCAATCCCCTCATCCAGGTCACTGATAAAGATGTTAAGCAGGACAGGCCCCAAACCCGATCCCTGAGGAACACCACTGGTGACCAGCTGCCACCTGGACTTAACCTCGTTCACCATGACTCTCTGGGCTTGGCCATCCAGCCAGTTTTTTATCCAGCAAAGGGTGTTCCTGTCTAAGCCATGAGTCACTAACTTTTCTAGGAGAATGCTGTGGGACACAGTGTTGAAGGCCTTGCTAAACGCCAAGCAGACGACATCCACAGCCTTTCCCTCATCTACTAGGTGGGTTACCTGGTCATAGAAGGAGACCAGATTGGTCAAGCATGACCTTCCTTTCACGAACCCATGCTGGCTGGGCTTGATCCCCTGGGTGTCCTGTACATGCCATGTGAGCACACTCAAGATGAGCTGTTCCATAATCTTCCCCGGTACAGAGGTCAGGCTGACAGCCTGTAGTTCCCCGGGTCCTCCTTATGGCCCTTCTTGTAGATGGGTGTCACACTGGCAAGTTTCCAGTCTTCTGGGACCTCCCCTGTTAGCCAGGACTGTTGATAAATGATGGAGAGTGGCTTGACAAGCTCCCCTGCCAGCTCCCTCAGTACTCTTGGGTGGATCCCATGTGGCCCCATAGACTTGTGTGTGTAGTCCAGGTGGCGTAGCAGGTCATTAAGTGCTTCCTCCTGAACCCTGGGAAGGTTATTCTACTCTTTATCCCTGCTTGCCAGCTCAGGGAGTTGAATACCCTGAGGATATCTAGTCTAACTATTGAAGACTGAGGCAAAGAAGGCATTAAGCACCTTGTCCTTGGTGACAATGTTCCCTCCTGCATCCAACAAGGGATGGAGATACTCCAAAGCTCTCCCTTTGTTGTTAATGTATTTGCAAAAACATTTTTTATTATCTTTTACCACTGCAGCTAGGTTGAGTTCCAGTTGTGCTTTTGCCTTCCTAATTTTAACTCTGCATGACCTGGCAAGATCGCTGTACTCTTTTTGGGTTGCCTGTCCAGAGGTCGTAGACTCTCCTTTTTTTCCACCAAGTCCCAGGAAAAGCTCTTTGTTTAGCCAGGCTGGTTGTCTTCTCTGCCACTTTGTCTTTCTACAGATAGGGACAGCCTGTTCCTGTGCTTTTTAAAACCACCTTCTTGAGGAATGTCCAGTCTTCCTGAGCCCATACTGAGCTCTGCTGCCATCAAAGGTAAGGACAGAATGTATGTTCCTGTGTCTTTGTTCCTGGAATGGCCAAATCCAGTTTTGCCTTCTCCATCGAGAAACCAGGAGCTGGCTCCAGATCAGAACATCAGAAACTAACCTCACTGGAGTGCAGCAGAACCTAAAGGCTGAGAGAAACGTATTTCCCTACTTCAAATGCGTAAATGTAAGCATTTGCATGTGAGCTACGTCTCAGCTCCCATTACAGTCAAAGCCATAATTATGAGTCAGTGGAGCCTAGAGAAGTGTTCAATTGACGAGATTCCCACTGGCTACAGCAGGGACTTGCATGCTAACTTCAATACTTCTAAGAATGTTAACTTGGAGCTGAATCACTGACCCCTAGTGACCAAGAATTCTCTAGAAGGACTACAACTCCAGGACAAGATAGGAAGGAGACAACTGTGTTAAATGCTGGTGATAATTTAGAATAATATGTAAACTTCTATTAGATTCACCTTATTTTTTTGTGGAAGGCAGGTAATGAAATGTTTTCAAATGCTATCTGAAGCAAAACTAATTGGATTCAACAATACCAAGGGAAGAAAAGACATCTAAATAGGTTTTCAGCAGAAACCCATTTTCTGGGTATTACCCAAGAACACTGTAGTTTGCACTATGCTTTCTCATTGTAAATTCATACTTCCCCAGTCTTAACTCAGGAAAACCACAACATACTAAAACATTTGTTTTTCACGGCAAGCTATGTTTAAACTTGACTAATTAAATGAAAACCCTATCAACCAGCTACTAACAGTACATAACCATGCTTTGTGAAGTCAAAACCCAGAAACTAGTCATGACCACCATATATAATAATGGTGGTCAAATTCTTTGAGCTACATACTATGATGCCCGTATCTGAATATTTACTAATTTACAGCTTACCACAGTTCATTAACTACCAACTCATACATTCTGGAGTAGCACTATGTGAGATGTTTTCAGGCTGTACAAACCCACGTCAAGAAAGGAAAAACATCCTTTGTCAGCTTGTCAAAATCTATAAATCTTTGCTATCTGAACCTAGTGAATATTAATTTAAAGGCTGCTCTTGTCTCTCCAAGTTCAGTCCCACAACGTAAATGTAAAGATCACCACTCTTGAGAAGCATCTAATACTCTGACCTTACTGCAACTTCACAGCATCTATATGCAATAAGAGAAAATTAGGATTTTCAACAATAAAGGAGTAAGAAAAGGATCTTCTAAATGTGTGTATGCAAAAGTGGGAATGTTATGATTGCCTAGATGATGTTCAGTGCATTTTCATATATAGATGAAGTTCTGCTTGCTTAATGGAATTAGTGCTAGAATGAACAGCTTCCACTGCTGGAAATATGGTTTTGCTTTAATTTCTTGCCTTTAGGTGGAGTAGGCTAAGGAAATGGCAACATTTTTGGTCTCGGCAGAGTCACAAAGAAAGTTAAATCACATTTTGGCTGAATTGGAAATACTGATGGAATAGTCCACCTCACAGTATTTTTGTTTAGTTTCCACTAGATTTTAAGTAAAGAACTTTAATTAATGGTCTTTGATAAAATTAAACAAACCTACCATGTAGAGGTCAGGAGAAAAATTACTTTAAGACATTTCTCTACAAGTACACAAATTAACATCTATGGCTATGACTATTCCACATACGTAAGGTAGATTGCTAAGGCAGACCACTTATTTTGGTCCAAATCCAGTCAAGGATCATGATGACAAACCTTGTATGATTCACAGATTTCATGTCCTCAAAGTAGTATTGAGATAAGACTTCTTTGCAGGCTTTTGTGTAAGCACACATTTCAACTAGTGTGAACCAAAAACAGAAACTATAGGGAAAACAAGTGAAGCGCTAGAAAAACCAAAAAGCAAAGAAAACTTTCTTCCTGGTCTCAGAAGACATTGTTCTTAGTGTGTGGTTTATCTGCGTTTTGGGGTCCCCTCCTGCAATTTCTGAGAAGTGGGTCTAAAATAAGAAACACGAGAATATACTTGAACCATGGGTGCGCCTGCAACAGGAAACTGCATTTCAATATAAATTTTTCAAAGGTACCTCTTGTGACAGCAAACAATTACATTCCTCTGCTTTTCTAGGTTTTTCTGAAACTCTGTGTCAGAAATTGCAGTTTTTAAAAAGTGCTGAGGTACTGACATGTTATCTCCAGTTAATTACAATCACTAGCATGTCTGCTATTTGTAATTCTGAATAGATAAATTTGTACAGACTAGTAAGTGAACGAACAAAAGTATTTTAACTAGTGAGTATTTTTATTACATATTGCATTCTTTATAGTGCCATATCAGGATGACAGAAAATAGGACAGAACTCTAAGAAAGGAAAGCTTGAGTTGTTACATGACTATTTTCTGTGATTCTCACCTTCACACTCAAAGAACTCTGTGGAGAGGATGATGATATTCTCATCACTGCTGCAAAGACAGGGATGGGTACATGCTGTGCTCTTCTGGAGAGACTTTTTCACTCTTCTTGTTTTCAATCTAAAGCAAATTCTACGCCTAGTAAATATCCAAGAGCGCTCATCGTTATTTCTGAACTTCATAGCTCAGTGACAAAACCTCTCATAGAAGAAGGAATTTTTATCTCATCAGGATGTTTTTACACCTCTGGCCTCCTGCATTTCCTTCATTCACCTGCCTGTCTTATCAAGAGAGATGTATAAAGTTAAAAATATACAGGACTGGACACTCCTTTCTGCAATCTATGTAGTGCTGACAACCACTTTTGTGCACAAACTCTGCACCCAGCATTAGCAGCATAGTGGAGCCCGTGGGGCTAAAGGAAGAGGGCTTCTCCCACCTAATGAGTTGTGTAAACGTGCTTTTACTGTGCAGATGATAAAGTTTTCAACAGCTCAGGGATGATTATAATCTCTGCGAACCTGAAATGTACCTCTGTCTAAGCAGAAGGAAAACAGTGGGTAAATAAAGCAAATTCACACTTACCATTTAGCAATAGCTTTTCTCTCTGCATTACTTCAGTTTTTGATAATCTTCCTGTCAAAAGTTGTTTATTTCATACACAGGCACTGCTGCACAAAGACCTGCTAATCTGCCCTTGCCGCCTCCTCCTGTGCTTCGAATATAACAGAAGGTAATTTTCTTTCCTTATTTTTGTGTAATCGATTAACGTGAAGGATGTGTACTTTTCATTTAAAGCCTTCTTTATATAAGTCTAACCACATCTTAGATATAGACAAAAGTACCATCAAACCTGACACTCGAAAGACAAAAATCTTCCCTTCTCCAACACCTCTCTGCTCTTCAAGCTACAGTATTATTTGCTGTACTGAGCTTCTGAGTGTAAGAAACTGTTCTCATTGGTAAATACAGTGCAAGTTTACAACTTTATTAGCATCCAACACATCTGCTTACCTAAAAGCTCTCCTTTTGCTGTATTTCACTAAACAAAGTATCATGCAGTGAGGTGAAGCAGATTTGGAAATATCACATTCATGCTTTCAGGCCGGATACATCACCCAGAGCATGACGAGATGTACAACCGCACTTTCAGAATTTCAGGAGAGAAATAATTTGAGTTAATTGGGTAGGAGGGGCTTTCTCATGCACCCAGACACTCTTTGATGACACTCTGAAACTGGCTTTCTCCAGCTTTTCCTTCGTAAGAGTTGCTGCCCATGATGAGTCATGATAAGTTGCTGGATGCTTGGGAAACAACTAAAATCAGCTTGCTTGGACTGACATTTTGAAAATTCAGAGCCATGAAAAGGATTCAAAGCTCAGAGTGATCCAATGGTTAGAAGGGACAGAAGTAGAGAATGCAGCCTAATGGTGCCAGACCTGGTTCGAGCCCTTTCTAAACACCTTCAGGCCAAACCCACTACAGCCCTAGACCTGCAGTAGGGACAGGTCTGAAATGCATATGAACTCACCAGCCAAAGAGCAGAATAAGTCTGAATTTTGACCAAGCAAGCATATTTCTCTAATTAAAAGAATACAATTTTTGTATCCTGCCCCAGTCCCTGTAGGGTAAGTCAGATTTATAACAGGGTTTTATACTACAAATTTGGACCCTGAGCTATTAAATTTTGTAACTTTTTCATTTGCACATCAGTGCATAAGTATCACTGACTCCTGCTTGCAACAACTTACTGTTGTGCTCAGTGACAAAATACATAACCTTGAAAAGCCTAACCAACCCTGCATTTCAAAGGCATTTCATAATTGTTTACCTCTTGGACTGAACAACAGTACTGTATGTACAAGGCCCCCTTGAACTTGTGTAACTCAAAACTGCTTAGAAACTTTTCCTCAAATGATTCTAATTTCTTCAGGAAAAAAAGAAAGCAAACAATAATTATAACATATTCAAACAAAAGATTTTTTGTTAGGGCTTTTTGTTAAAAATAAAAAATTCAATTTTCTTTTACCCCAGAAAAGCAGTTTTCATTCCTACTTATTTCAAAGGAATGCCTGCAATTTTGCGGTATTATGCAAACCCCAATTAGCAGTCCACAAGGTGTTTTGAAAAACAGTGCCTAATGTGTTACAGACACATTTAGTGGCCAACTTCCAACAGCCTAAAAAAACGCCTTTTTTGAAAGAAAGTTTGGGAATTAAGTCACTTCAATTTTGCTGGGAAATGCTGATAGAAATAATTCTTCCAACAGTTAATAAAATTTATTTTTTATTATTTGTTGGTTTATGTTCTCTTACAGGAACAGAGCAGCATATTTGTGGCAGCTAAGCAATTTGGTTACCTTCAGTCTTTCCTTAAAATCCAGTTGTACAACTACTTACTGCTGAGCAAAGTGGTTAGTGCTACAAATTGTCGTTGTTACTTGAGAACAGTTCCAAACACATTCATTGATTGTTTATTTGGATTTTCTGTTCAGTCTTCTGGAGTCTAGTAAATATTTGGTTTAGTTTTGTTTGTTTGTTCCTAGTGCCTAGCATAATAGGGTATGCATAACCAGGCTGCACAACAGGGCAACCTCTAAGATTGGGCTTTACAACAGTACAAACAGTAAAAGATGGGGAGCACTCTTTAGTTTGGGAGTTATCCTGAGCTGTTAAGACCATCACTGAGCAGCACTGACACACACAAGTGAGAGTGAAGCTATCCCTCATTCACAGAGCTGAGGTTTAATTCCTCCCTTCCTCACCAGAACTTTGGAAATGTTTATGAACACAAAAGTCAGAAGAAAGCTAAAGGGTACAGAAGAGGACATTATACATATGTGAATTTCAAATGCTCGTGACTCTATTATGCTGGCTATTTTATATTCCTTAATTTCTCTTCCCTGCAGAGGACAAAATCCTATCCTGTTGTTAGTAATCCTTTACAAGTGATCACACCCCCGCCAACTCCAATAAGCATGTTTTATTGCTC